>JANHGL010026198.1:130739-147346 GCA_024611195.1 Ceyx melanurus | reverse complement strand
AGTGAGGGTGCCAGAGCTCTGGAACAGGCTGCCCAGGGGGGCTGTGGAGTCTCCATCTCTGGAGACACTTAAGACCCGCCTGGATCTGTTCCCGGGTGACTTGGTCTAGGTGATCCTGCTCAGGCAGGGGAGTTGGACTAGATGATCTTCTAGGTCCATTCCAACCCCTAACATTCTGTGATTCTGTGATTCATAAGTTCTTCTGCATGGTAACCTTATGATTTGTTGTCCTTTTTTGACTGGGAGTAAAATTCTACAGTAATTAAATAGCATTTTGAATAAACTGTGGTGATCTGATATACAATGTTTGGAATGAAGTAAGCAACACAGCAACTGACCCAGTAAAAACCGAGCCCAGCTGGAAGTGGTGGGCAGCATGATACACTCAAAACCAGCTAGGGACATGCAGTGAGAACAGCAGAGGATTTGCTGTCAGACCAGTAACAAGAGCCTGTGTATAGTTGCTCAGAATCTTGTTAAAAATGAGATCCCCACAAAAGCAAACCATTGCCATGCTTCCTTTACTTGTAAGCCATTTTTTGACGCTATTTTTTGTTGCCTAAAGTGCTCCCTTTGGGTATTCTGGTTCTGAAAGTTTACTTATGCAGCTGTATCCAGAATCAGTAGATAATAATGTGCTTTTTTTTGGACATGCACACCTTTCATGTGGCACATATTGTGGAAAGTAGGAAGAATTTGTCAGAGATTTGAATCTTGGTGCGAAACCTTTCCCCTTAGAGTTAGACCTGAGCTTTTCAAGGGACTAAGCATATATTTTAGGTACATGTGTTGTGTGTGCTGTTGCCTTTTAAAGAATTTTAAACTTTCAGTTATTGGAGGAGAATCAGGTGAGAGTTCCTGAGCACATAAACACTTTCTTGTTGCTTGGCTTTAAGTGAAGGCAAGTTCGTGGTTTAGATCAAACAGCAAAAGGACTCTTGATGTAATTTCACTTATTTATTTCTCTATATATTATTAGGCTTCTGTGCTTGCTACAGTTTATTGGCTACATAAAATACAAAATGTGGTAAACTTTATGATCCAGCATAAAGTCAATTTGTCAGATATGTGAAATGAATGCACCTGATTTGTGTAGGAATTCTGAGTACACAGTGGGAGTACTAACAAATCTTAAAGAACAGAATTCACTTTAAAGGAGCTTTCCCCCAGAGTACAGAAAAATCTGGAAAGTTTGACATTGAGGAATTTAATTATAATTCACTCTTTCTGTGACAGTTGACTCACAGACTCCCATTGTGATCTTGCTGTGCTAGATGAAGTTTATGGCATGAAGCATCACGATGCTTACATATGCAAGTCACCTGTGTGTACTATTTTTGTAATCTGTATTCTGTTCACTTAAAACTCTAGATATGTGGATTTAATTTGTTAATAAGTTACTCATCGTTTATGGTCAAGTGTATTTGCAAGTCCCCCAGAGTTTACACTCAGGAGGCATAGCAGACATCACAAATAAGCTAGCTGGACAGTTTTGCTGTTCATCTCATCCTGTGTGTCTTCAGCTGAACAGAAATGATGAGTTATCCACAAAATAAAATGTCAGGTTTTATTTATGTTTGTCTCAGAGGTAAGAAGCCATCTCTGCCAACATCCTGTAGAATAGAACCTGTAGTTTTCAAATATGAAAATGAGTCTCTGGGGATAGAATATATGGAAAAGAGGAAGGACCATGAGCAGCTCTCCTTCCCTTTGGGATACAAACATCCTCCTAACATGTCTTCCCAGTTTGGTGGTGAAGAACCCACGTCTGAGACTGGCACAACAGAGCACAATGAGGTTAAAGAAGTACATATAGAGAACTGAAACTAATATGAGGCAGAAAGCTGATTATGGTCTTTGTTAATTCATTGGATTTAAATGAAAACATCTCAAACTAGAAGACCTGCTGGGTGTAATAGCATGGATTACACTGAAGATTATTTCTACAGCAATACATATAGTCTGGATCTGTTATATGAATGCTCACTTTGTCATTGCTAGTGAAATGACAAGTTATTCTGGGAAGAGTTGTTATCTATCTGTTCACTCTGACAGGACAAGAATGAAAGTGTGTGTTTTGGTTGGTTGATTATTTCTTTTCATCTGAACATGTGACGTACAAAACTTAAATCCAGAGTTGAGTAAGGAAATGCAGTAACAGAAGCACATAAAGTACACACTTTGTGAGTGAGCTTAACATTATAGTAAAATACAAGTTATTGTAAAGACATCAACAAAACTGCTTTTAATTAAGAGCTGTATAATCAGAAGAGTTTGTTATTTCTGCTTGTCAAAGGCAGATTCATACAGTTTTCAATAGTAATAGTTTCTATCATGGGGAGGAAAATTATTCCTAAGAACTGCCAATGTAATTTCTTGTGAAATTTCTGAAGGCCAGTCAGTTTTACCCATTACTGTAGGTTTCTTTCTTTTTCACTGGCAACCATTTCTCTGTGTTCAGAAAGAGGCTTGAAAATACAAGTTAGATGACCCCTTTTGAGTCCAAGTCATATTAGATTTCATGTTTTTATCGAAGAAATTCATTACCCTTATAAGTAAGAATAACTAGCTGCTTTTTGGTATTAGGCAGTGGTCTTATATTTTAACTACACTTCTAACTTTATGTGCTTTGACGTTTTATTTTATTTTATTTAATATTGTAGGGTGCTTTAACCTAAAGGCTGATATAAAAATGAAATGATGGATGAAATGCCTCTCCAGGAGCATTCTGGGAAAACTAGACTATTAGGTTATTGGTACATTAGGACCAATAGTTAAAATACACAGTAAAAGCAGTTTCGGTAACCTGCAAAAATGCATCTTCTACTCTGGTTTATTCATCACACTGTACAAAGTGAGTTCCTGAAACCATCACAACTCCTCTTCCTAAAAGATACATGAAGACATTCTGCCTCCCTATTCAAGGGGCTCAATACAGAATGAAACTTGTTTGAGAGAGGCAAAAGCAGAATTACAGCCAAGAATTGTCCCTCTTACTGAACTTTAAAATTTCTTCCATGAATTGGGGTAAAAGATGAGTTAACCTAGCAGTGGTTTAAGCATTGTATAATAAGAAACTATGTAAAAACCTAAATGATGCCTGTAAATGCTGATTACTTCTTTTGGGATGTTTTGGTTTTGATTTGTCTCACCCAGGATGTAGCACACAAGCTATATCCAGTGCAGCTCTTCAAGTGACTTGTGAAGGGCTGATCTTTTCTACTACTGAAATCTTTAGAGTAACATTGAGCATGAACATAGGCTGTAGAGAACTTGTGTATGGCTGAGATTTGCAGATGTCCTTTTGCTATGACTGCACTCAGAAGAGCACTTGTGCTTATCTAAGAGTAGTTACATCTGTTTCTCAGCTCTCTTAATATAACTATCCACGAGTGCCTGTCCTCTTGTGATACAGGGCACAATGTCTTTGCCTGACATGTGTCACCCCCACTCCCCCTTAAGATTTCCCAGGGGTCTAGAGTTTTAGCTTTTCCAGTATACAGCTGCACATAGAAGGAAATATTTCCAAATGAGGTGAAAGATAGCTAATGTATGGAGATAGATGTGTATGTATATATATATATTTTAAATGTACATAATATCTGTAAGTCTGAAAAAAATAGATTATTCTGAGCCCTAGAGTGCTCTGTAAGAAAAAAATATAGCTAAAACCCGTAAACCCTAAGCCTATATAAAGAATGTTCTCTTGTGGTTTTAAAATTAGGATAATTGCTTATGTTTTTCTCCTTCTTATCTTAAGGAAAAATAAACATTCATGCAAAACCCAGTTATTAAAAATCCTAAGTGCTGTCATTGTTGTATACCTTTAGAATAAAAATGAGAGACAGAACACTGTAAGTGCTTTAATAACTGGTTGTCAGTTGCTAAAGAATGGACACCAAGAATATAAACTATTAATACACAGAAAAACATTAATTTTTGAGTCTTTGGAAAGCTTAAGAATGTATAGTTGTTATTAATTTCAATCCAAAGCAGCAAATTTGCTGCCTGGTAATGAAACCAGCTTTCTGATATGCAAGAAACAGACATTTACTGTGGGGACATAGTGTTTCAGCTTTGGACAAATCCTCTGAGGTAGGATTATACACAATCTGTCCTCTTAAAGTAAGTTTCTCCTCCACTCCATTCTTTCTATCACATAGTTGTGTAGGTGGAGATTAAGCATATTTTTAAAAATGAAAGGTTATTTTATTCAAAAAAACTCAATGCGTCACAATGCCAACTGACTTCTGTTTTATTAATTCTCAAATCAGTTTGGTAACATCATCTCCAAAATTCCCGTATTCATATACTTTCATTCTTTGCTTATATATATGATTACATATAACTGTATATGTATAAATCACTTTTATGTTATCTAAGAAAAACCTCATGAAGGCCTAAAAATTCAAAATAGCTCTTTATTATTTATGGCAAAGCATTCGTCTCTTGCATATCTGAAAGATGAAGGTTTCATTACTGAAGTGTGTGAATTTGCTCCTTTAGACTAAGAAAATGTAAAACAACAATGTGGAAGACATTGGAATGTGCTTTATTTTGTTTTACAATAGTGTTAGTGTATTACAAAATATCACCAGATATTAACTTTTTTTTTTTTTTTTCTGGCTCACTCTCTTTAAGGTAATAGGACAAAATGTAACATAACATGAACTTTAAGTACATGATGTAGTTTAAAATATCCTTTTTCCTGTAAATGGTAGCTCTCAACAATGCACAGTATCTTAAAAAAGTGATGCAGTAGTTCATTTTGAATTCTCAAGGGATACTTTGCAGTGATTGCCTTTCTGCATTACTATCCAAACATCACACACTGTGATTCAGATTTTGTTTTCAGGGTCTTGCCTTTACAAAATAGCCTGTCCCATAGACAGTCAATCAAGTCTGTGTACTGTAATTGTGTTAAGACAGCATTGCAAAAATCTGTTTACAGCTATCTGTCCATCGATCCAGAAACAAAGCAAGGACTGAAAAACAAGAACAACTGTCAAAGCCTAAATTCTTCCTTGCTGATTCTTTTAATACATAGGGTAAGATCCAGAGATATACTGGTAGCTGCTACAAAGAGAGTACCTGCAAATTCTTATCAGGCAGTAATATGCTAAATGGCAGTGTTAATTTCTACTCTCACATTAGGAGTTTACTGTGAGATTTTATATCTCTGTATATGGCATTACTCAATTAGATTTTTATAGATCTTACTTTGAAATCTGTGGCCTTGGTTGTACTTGAAGCTACCACGTTTATTGAATTTCGTCTACAATTCACAAAATGCAAATTGTATGAGCTGGGGTAGGAGCATTAAGCATTAAGAGATGGGGGATTAGTAGGTCAAGTTGTGCAAGTTGTGTATAAATAAGTGCATATGTTAAAATTCTCCTTAATTTGCACAGTGAAGGAAATGTATATATATCAAGAATATTTCTCTATTTGAATATCTGGTATTCCATCCCTTGTTTGGAAAGGAACATTCCCAACCTCCTTTTTTCCAGTTCTTATTCCTCGGGTTTTCCTGTCTGGAAATCATGAAATCTGTTCCATGCAGTGGTGCATCCTTACATTAACCCAGCTACGGAAGCATGTGTGTTTGATGGAGACCTTAGATATTAGTAAAATTTCTGTATCCACTCACTTGTGGTAATACAGCTTTTTATTTTGAATACAGCAAAAACTGAAGCTTGATATTACACTTTCTTAAAGAAAGTATTTGAATTCTAAAATTCGATATTAGACACATTACAAATACAATTCATGACTTCTCTTCAGAATAGTTGCAGATTATATTTCACTTTCAAATTGAATTTGGGAATGAAGGGTGCTGCAGTTGCTAGTGCAAGATAACTGAATTTAAGCTTTCTGCATTTCAAGATACTTCCATGAATATTTCCATGAGAGCCACTTACACAAATGGGCCAAGACATATCACAGTCTTATGTAAGTGCTGCCAGTTCTCAAGACTTGTCAGGTTTGTGCCTCCTGATCTTCACTACAAAGAAATTGTGAAAACATGTCACTTCTTCACTTTGAGGAATTAATTTGTCATCCAGAATTTTTTAATATTTGAGAGCATAACCATTTCCGAATTGTTTGTTTTGCAACTCCACACTGAAAGGGAGATGTTACCTGCTTTGATGTGCCTGTTGCTCTCACCACAGGGAAAAAAATAACATGTGAATAACTAAAACATTTCAAGTGCCTGAGGGTCCTGAACATGCTGCTAGGGGAGGCCTTGTGGTGACCAGTCCTGTGGGCCCAGGCTGCCTCCAGTGGGAGCTGCTGCCCACCTGGCTTCCTGCCAAAACCCCCTGGGCTCTGAAACCGCGTGGGGGACAAGGCACTATCTGGGGCACGTCTTGAGGTGAAAGCAAATGGTTTATCTTCAATTGTGTATAATGTCTACTTCTCCTGAGGTGACACTAGAGGGATTTCTGACAAGAAAAGTAACATATTATTAAATAACATTTTGAGTTGTCTGTTTTTGGCACATCACTCGGATCTCTTTCCTGCTTAGAAAGCAAGAACTTAGAGAGACATAACTATGAAGGCTTACTTTCTGTAAGTATGGGAATTATTTATCAGTTAAATAATCTAGAAATCATCATGTGCTTAATTTTCTGTCCAGTACTAAAAAGTGCAGCTGAAAAATTATTGATAATTTTCTCCTCAGTGTGAGCACTTAATGTCTGAAGGCATCCAGACAACTGCGTAATTGATGGTTGTTCAGTAGAGCCCCTTCTCCCAAATCTTGTCATCATTTTCCAAAAGAAAAAAACCTTGATGCCTCCATTTTCTTTGCATCATCTCCCCTGGTTATGTTGTGGATTCTGATCTTAAACACATGTGTTTTTAAAGATTATTTTTTTTCCTCAGTTCTTCTGAAGCTCCTCAGGAGCTACTGTACAGTTAATGTGACAAAAACCTTAAAAGTAATTTCTGTTTTTAACTCTATATATGGAAGTATAAATAGAACACCTTGATAACTTATTTATGAAGATTGGAATAATTAGATCATTGATATCATACTGCAATAGTTAAGGGTTTCATCAAGATAAAGAAAATTTAAAGAGAAAACTAACTTTTGTTGCAGATTTGCTAACGCATTAATAAAAGCTTTAAACTGGAGCTGATGGAGGACAGAATCACAGAATGTCAGGGGCTGGAAGGGACCTTGAAAAATCATCTAGTCCAACCCTCTTGCCAGAGCAGGGTTACCTAGACCAGATCACACAGGAATGCATCCAGGCAGGTTTTGAATACCTCAAGAGAAGGAGACACCAAAACACCCCGGGGCATCCTGTTCAAGTGTTTCGTCACCCTCACAGTGAAAAAATTCCTCATGTTTACATGAACCTTCCTATGCCTCAGCTTCCACCCATTGCTTGTTGTCCTGTCGTCGGGCATCACAGAGAAGAGCTTGGCTGCATCCTCCTGGCACTCACCCTTTATATATTCATAAACATTGATGAGGTCACCCCTCAGTCTCCTTTTCTCCAAGCTAAAGAGCCCCAGCTCCCTTATTCTTTGTTCATAAGAGAGATACTCCACTCAGCATAATCCAGAGAGACCCACAGTGATGTGGATAAAAGCCGTATATGGGTACCTATAGGTTACTGGAAGGATGAATAGGAAGAAGACTATATTAAATACCCATATTTTAATATAAAGCTAGTATAGAGTAACCTGGAGGAGATGGCATTTTTAAATTGCATTTTACTTAGTTTACTGGTAAATTTCCTGAAACAGCTTCATGGCATATCCACATGTGAGTTGTAGTGGTTGCTCTGAAAGATGCCAGTGTGTAAAGGAAATTTTCTTTCAAGGGGTCTGTTGCCTTGGTTGCCAGATGAAGTTCAGAAACTTCTTGAAGGGCTGTGAATTTCCCAAAGCACAGGACTTCTTGGTAGAGATCATCAGTGTAGACTTCAGGTGCCTGTTGGGAAAGGTTGTGACATCAGAGAGCAAAGTTCCTGCTCTTCACCTATCACTTCTGAAGCCGTGTTGCCTGACAATCTGTTGCTGCCTTCCTGTGCTTGCTGCATATAAAAACATCTAGAGACAACAACCTTAAGACCCAAAGAGCTACGTGCTTACTGACAAGCAACCTGCGGAATTTACTGCCTAAGAAAGCTTAGGAGTAAGTTGAGAGCAGTGTTTTTCAAACTTAAAATTTGTCAGTAACATTTATTTAAATCTATATGTACAAACACATTATTTTACATATATATAAAAGTCATGATAGAATGCTCAGTTAATTAATGAAGCACAGAGTTGCATCTTCCAGCACCCAGTTTCTGGACGTATTTTATATTTAGAAAGCTGGAAGTGCTTGCTTTTTTGGTTGGATAATATTTTTTTTTTTCTGTTGTGGTATGTTTTTTTTGTCTTTTTTTTGTCTTTTTTTTAAAAATTATTTTGGTGGGTTTTTTTTGTTTCTTTGGTTTTGGTTGTTTTTTTTTGGTTTTCTTCCCCCACCTTTCCTGCTAGCTAATTATTGTATCCTATAAAATAGGATACCTGAGATATTTGTGCTGCACAAATAATCTTTAAGATGAGCAGTCTACTCAGGCTACTGATGGGTAAGTGCCTATCCCTTCTCAGAACATGCTGTTATTGTAGATAGGCTGGTTGCGTGGATGAAAGCTGGGCGCTGTGTTCTTTGGCAGAAAGGCTTCTAGGAAATTTTTTACTGTATTGGCAAAAAATCCTTAAGATTCTAGTACAGCAGTTAAGTGTGTGTTTGCTTGTGCAAAAATTGTGTTATACAGTTCTGTTTGCATATTACATCTTTGGTTTGAACATCAATAGGTATAATCAGTCGTATGTGTATGCAATGCACGAGCATAGTTGTCATATGAAAACCCCTTGTCCTTGTCAATTAAAGTTTTCCTAGCGTGGAGGAATGCAGAATATTTCAGTCACCCATATGGGAAGCAGTTATTTCATGTAAGATCCTTTTTTTATCTTCCCGATTGTTGACTCTGTTAGGCAAGGCTTAAATCAGTGTCTGCGAATATGAAAAAAAAAATAAATCTACTGACAACCAGTATATTTTGTCCCGATTGAATTTATGATATGTTGTGGTCATCATTCAGTGAAAATCAAGAACTGGGAATAGGGGCTTCACATCAATATAGTCAAATCACTGCTTAAAGCTGGAATTATAATCCTTTAAATTTAATTTTTGTGAGCAAATTGCAGCTGCCAGCTCCTCAATTTGATTGGTTCCAAAAACAACCCAACATAAGAAATTGAAAATGCCAGGAGGCATCAGTTCTGTAAATATATTAGTGTACCATCTGGAGTGTAGTGACCTTGGACATTTTACTTGGCCTTAGTATCTTATTGCTGGAAGTAATTCAGCTGTTAATACTTGATTGAGTTTATGCCTCTGACTAGACAAAACTCAATCTTTACTTCTCATTCAAAGAGCAGGTGACATCTAATTTAATAACTTGTTAAATGTGCATTATAATAATTTGTGAGATTTCTTATTGAAAACGACCAAGCAAATAAATATAGATTGTTTTGAAACCTACTGTATGGTGCAATATAGGGAAGAGAAGAAGCTTTCTGGGTTTCATGACAACTTCAGTGAAGCATAACAACTAATTTTAGAGATGTCTGCCTTTGAGCTATTATTTATCAGGTTTCAAAAAAAAATTCTGATTGTACCTTAAATCATTATGAAGTTTTGGGGAAACAATTTCTATACTAAATTACTTTAGTACTGGCACAATGTTACATTATTGATACAGGGCCCAGTGAAATTACTGGCAAGAATCCTATTGATTTGAGGTGAGCTAAAAATCAAGTGGTTCACAAGCTAATTTACATCAGTGAGGTGAAAAGTAACAAACCTTTGGCTCACTGGAAGTTAAATGTAATCCACATCTCACTGTATCTCACCTGCAGGTAACATATACCTGGGTATTTAACTGTGAGTTTGTGAATGGTCTTGTTAATGTCGATCATACTGCTCTTATTGTAACATCAGAAGTTCCTGTAAGGACTGGTGCTTCAGGGTATAAATGAATATCAGAAGTTTTAACACCATATAGTTGCTCATTATAATAGTAAGGGTGTTATGCAGAACTCTGCACACAAAACCTATTAATAGTAAGACTTACAGAAATCTTAAAATTAGTAACGGTCAAAATGGTGGAGTTATCTAGACTCTTAGCAATGTTTAAGGTCTTTCCAATGTTAGAAAGATTGCTTTCACTGTACTTTGCATCTGTCTCAAAGTATATACTTCTAACATGGTTGTTGGAAAAGCCTTTTAAAGTAAATAATGTTTCTTCAAAGCAGGGAGATATCAGTGAATATTTCAAGTATTAAATATACACCACAGAGGGAAGTGAACAGAAGGCTTTAGAGCACTCTAGGATTAAGTTCCCATACAGTTCACATAAAAACAGCATTTTATGTATAATATGCTTACTTAACCTTGCTCATAAACTAAAATATGGTATTTCTACATGTAGGCTGGCCTACCCAATGAAAGCAGTTTGTGTGCCACCATCTACATGAACATGTTCTTGTGAAGGTGAGACCACTGCAGGGTGGCTGCACCATGGAAGCCTGGTCTACTTCTCTGCGCAACCTTCTTCATGAGGCAGAAATAGAACCTAGATACTAAGGTGTGCCATTGGAGCTAGAAATTAGAATCAGTACATAAAATCAACAGGAAATAAAGTGTGAAATGTGAGGAAATAGTAGTTTTTTTTTGAGGGATCATGGAAGCATAACTTAATTTGTCCTTTACAGGTTTATTAAAGATTATGAGGATCTGGGATCCAAGCGATCTGTGTTACTGCTCTTTTTGTCATTTCCCTTATCCATGGGTTATGTGTCTCCTGTTGCCTCTCTAAGGAAAAATGTCATTCAAAAAAAACTTTGAATAATCAGGTGATTCAGTTTATTTATTCTCTTTGATTTTGAAAATAATTATTTTGAATACTGATGTTTCATACTACATATTTTAAAAAATACTTCTGCATTTTCATTGTCAAAAAACCACATAAAGAAGGATCAATCATTACATTATCGATGGCTAAATGTTTTCCCTGCTTTTGCTCCTCTAGGATGGAGAGGGAGAGCATATTGACAAATCTTTGGATATTTCAGGACTGTTGTCTGGTGAGTCTTATTCATAAAATAAATTTTGAGAGTAATCCATTTTGTGTAAGCAATTGGAAATAGCCAATATGAAAGCTGGCATATCATGGGATTTGTAATCACTCCTCTGCCTCCTTCCAGACCATGTAATGTCATAGTGGTTTAAGGATTTTTTGCATGAGTGAGATAAAAATGTAGTAGAATCTTGGTAGAGGTTGGAAAGAACCTCTGGCAATCATTGAATACAACCTCCCTGCCAGTGCAGGGACACCGAGGGCAAGCCACACAGGAACACTTCCAGGCAGGTCTTGAAAGTCTCCAGAGGAGACTCCATCTCTGAGCAGCCTGTTCCAGGCTCTGTCACTTTCACGGTGAAGAAGTTTTTTCTCATGTTGTGGAACTTTCTGAGTTTCACCTGCTATCATTACCTCTCATTCTATCACAGGGCATAACTGAAAAGAGACTGGTCCCTTCCACTTGACACGCAACCTTCAGATATTTGCAAGCATTAATAAGAACCCCCCTTCATCTTCTCTTGTCCAGGCTAAACAGCCCCAGGTGTCTCAGCTTTTCCATGAGGAAAGAGGAATATTCCTGCCCCTTAATCATCTTTGTAGCTCTCTCTTGGACTCTCTAGTATTTCCCTGTCCCTCTTGAACTGGGGAGAGCAGAAATGAACACAGTACTCCAGATGTGGTCTCACTAGTGCAGAGTAGAGAAGGAGGAAAACTTCCCACTACCTGCTGGACTTCCCTCAACCTGCATCTTTTTATTAAAAAGATGCAAAAATAATCTTCCCCACATTTGTCCAGTAACAGGAGTGAGGCTGTTTCTCCCCAGTGTCATTGGTGCTTCCATCCTGATGGGGAAAATAGAGCCCCTGGATCACAGTTGTGTTTGACAGAATGGGCTGATATGTGTCCGCAGTGCCTCCCACCAAATCTATCTGGGGATTTGGAGTATGACAGCTATTTCAGTGACTTTGTTTCCTGTTCTCACCCATTTCTTCTTTAAGCCAAAGTAAAAGCAATATTTAACACACAGGGAAAGGCTGTTAATGAACTCCAGGAAAGTGTCTGGGTTATGTGGTCATTCCTGGCACTGTAAGATTTGAGAAACTTGAAACTGAGCTTAGCAGTGCTGACTGCAGGCGGTGCACTAGGAAACAGGATCCAGAGTTGATAAATAGCACGGAAAGGAATGGTTCCAATTAGTGGGAGGCTTCAATATTGCTGAGTGGCTTGCTTTCCTCTGTATGTGTTTTCAAAATTAAACTTTGTTTTCTGAAGCTCTGTGCTTATATGGAAGAGTTGATGTTTTCATTCACTAAGTACTTGCTGAAATGGCATAAATACCAAGACACAAACACTCCAATGTTTGCTGAGAGTTGGAGAACAGAGTACAAACTTTCAGCTTATATGACACTTCAGAAATGCGAGTTTGGGGCCTCAGATAGAACCAGCTAAAAAGTCGTTCCCAAACCACAAGCACTCCATTGAAGGAAAAGGAATAGACTTGGCAGACAGAACAAACAATGCTGGCTGTGCTGTAAAGCTCAGCGCTTTTCTTTTTATTTTTCAACTCAGCTGGAACACCACTGAGTGAATTATAGCAAGGAGAGATTCCTAACTCTCACATCCCTGCCTTTTGCTCTTACAGCCACACCTGAAGCAACCTTTTCCCCTAGCCTGCTTTATCCAGGTTGTTTTATCTCCTGTTGACTTTCATATAGCTGACACTGACTCTTTGTACAAATGTAGAAGTTCCTTGGGAACTTTTTTTTTAAACTCTTAAAGACCTGCCCATGCAGCATAGCTGTTGCCTTGTATACCTTTCCATCTAGAAATTATATTCCAGAATAGACACGATTAATTCAGACTGGAGTTAATTATCCTTAAAAGAAATCCTTTTGTGTGTTATGTTTGTACTGGGAGTTAGACCAGAACAGCACAGCAGAATTGGCAGAATATAGCTATGACTGATGGGAAATTTACCATGTAGACAAACCTCAGACATAGGTTTTAAAGAAACTACTGACAATAAGAAGAAAGCAGTCTTCCCAGACACTCTGCCAACTTCCATATACAGTCAAAGTCAAGGATTCCCCTCTCTCAACGTGGCTTTTTTTTTTTTTCTTCTATAAATCCATTTCCTCTGCCAAGTTTTCTGTGGAAGAGGCATCTATTCAGAGCACAAGCAATGGAGTCCTACTTTTTATATGTTCCATAGGCCATTGAGCATCAAGCCATTGCACAAATGATTCAACAGTTGAATTACAGTTTCTCAAATTCAGGAAGAAGGTTATTTTTTAATATCTTAGGTAAAGTGCAGTGCATCAGAGCTTGTTACATTGATGGTCCTTTCCACTGATGTTTTGATTTAGTTTAAAATTCTGTTTAAACTCTACTTCTTGATAGTGGTACCTAAATTTTATATTGGCACTCTGTTTAGAACTAGTCTACCTAGTCTAGCCTACCAATTTGTTTTCCTTCTGTAGATTGGCTGACTAAAATACAAAAGTAAACAATATCTTAAAGATCTTCTCTGAAACCTTAAAGAAACCAGGGACTGACAGAGCAATAGGTTCACTAGAACTCGGCTCTACACCTAGCCTCTTGCTTAAAAGATAAGTCAACCTAGTGAAAACATCAAGATTAAATGTCCTATATTTAGGTAACATCTTTAGGGCCTGAAAAATCTAATTAGAATTATTTAAATGTCTTTTTGCTGGTGGTGTTTTTAAACAGTTACATGTGCACTGTAATTTCCAAAGAGTTAAAAAAATCAAGGTATTTTACAAATTTTGATGTTGGTTTCAGTAATTTTTGCAGACTACAGTTATCAAGAATTTATCTTGAATATCAAGAATCATGCCATGATGATTATTAAAGGTGCAAACTGTATTTCTGCCTGAGATAGATACATTAGAGTTCTACTACGCAATTAGGTCAATTTAGTAATTGTAAGAAATTACACCAGGGTTTAATTTAGTCCATGCTAAATTGCAAAGTATGTAGTTTTATAGTGAAGTGTGGGTTGTGTAATCGGATATTCAGGTAGTTTTGTCATCTATCCAAAACACTTTAAAACTAAGAATAGAAGCATCCAATCTCATATGGGCACAATTTAACAGATATAGTATAAATTGGCAGTTGTTATTGTAGAGAAGAAAGGATTAATTGCTCAAAGAAAGTGTGCTGATCTTCAGAAGTTTGCATTTTAGTTATCTGAAGAATTATTAGCTTAAAATTAATGTTGTTAAATAGAATTTTGGTCTTTAAACTGCTGTCACATTTATGCTAGTAGAAAGCATCATTTTCAAACCTACAAAATGAAACCTGCTTAAAGCATAAATCTATCCTAAGCCACTCTATGTAATCCTATAGGCAGGGAATTTCTAAAACAAATACCTGGGAAAGAGCAACCCTTTTTGACAGGCACATTTGCTAGGCACCAAGGCAGTTCTTTGAGAATTTTTCTCTGAATTAAGTTCAGCTGTTCTCACTGCAGGGAGATTTCATTATTCATTTAACTCTTTTGGGAACAAAGGTACAGATCTAAAAATCCTTATCCTGAAAGATGCTGAACTCCCTCAAATGTCTTTGCTTATTATGAATCACTAGATCAGCCCTACAATTTTAACACAGAGGGCCAAATGTATCCCACATGTGAGTCTTTCAAATTCAGTGAAACTATGCTGAGGGTGAACTTGGCTATCAACAACTTTTCAGATCTAAATATCAGGGTCATTGCTTAGATCCTTTACTCCTTGAAGTAGGTGTCTTACGGCTCATGAAAGGAACAGGGCTATTTAAATATTCAGGGAGCAAGCAGTGCCTGTGAGAGCAGCAAGAACCTGCCTTGTTTAAATGGATAAAGTTCCTATTGTAGAGAGGAAAAGGAGAAACCTACCGTGGAAGAAGGTACATGGCAAAATGCAAAGACATTTCAGGAGGACAAAAGGCAGGAAAATCTCAAAAGTGTCTACTGCTAAAAATCTAGGAAAACTACTTTGTTTTTTTTTTGTTAGCAAATTGTAAAATGGAGCAGTAAATCAAAATTCCAGTGCTCTGCCATGTCATTTTGGCCCCATTTCTGGTGAGAAGGACTAGAACTCATCTTCTGAGGTCTTCCTCAAAGGATATTTCAACTTATGGAATTAACTTTAGTACTTAAACACAAGTATAGTAAAGAAAAGGCCAAGATTATTTGCTTGCTTTCTCTCATCAAATTTCTCTTATCAAATTATTATTCCTGTGGCTTTCTATACATTTAGTTGAGTAGAAAAAGTATCCAAGTCTCCACTGTATGTGCTTCCTACTAATCCATTACAGTGTGTGGGAGGGAGCAAGTGGCTGTGGTGAAAATGAAGTCTAGGCTGAATATATGGAGATATAAAGTGGATTCATATTTGCCTTTATAAGGACACATCAGAGGAATGCTTTGGGCTTTTAATAGAGTGATCAAATATTTCCCTTTGTGCCAATGCAATTTTAATCTGCTCAAGAAACTTCCGTATTTCTTTTTTTCTTAAAACACAAGTGTGGAGCATTTAGAGTTCACATTCTACCTGTTTCAGAAACTGGCAAGCTGTTTGTTTCCCAGACAGAAACAAATGGGAATGACTGCTGGCATACCAAGGTGTCATACTGAAGGAGACAGTCTGCTGGCATAGCTGGGTAGCAAGTACTAGGACTGCCAAAGAACTTGCTTGTTTTGGATCCATCGTAGGGCAGGTCTGGGTGTTTTAAATTTTCATTTTAAGTATGTAATTTCCTGTCATGAAGGCATTTGCAGCATTTTAAAATGAAACGTATAAAACTGTCAGGCCTGAAGAGCCCCAGGGAGAACTTTTCCTTAAGCAAAAGCTTTTCTACAGCTGGTAACTCCTTGAAGATATTTGTCAGATGATCACATTTCCCTTAGGGTTTTCCTAGTAGGAGACATAGAGCTCTTTAGCGTGTGGAGAAAGACAATGAAATACTTGGCTTCCTGGGAAAGCACTCATCATTCAGCACAGCACTAGCTGCAGTGTCTCTGGGTTGTATAAACAGCTGCCCAAACTGTGCCCCTATCTATTATGTCTGTTGAGCTTCACAATTTATGCTACTTCAAAGCAAACATCCTTTCCTCATCTCAGAGCTGGCAAATAAAGCAGTCTGCCTGTATGAAAGCAAGATACAGATAACATTGAATTGTCTACGGTTTCAGCGACCAGTTTGTAATCATAGTCCAAACTAACTATGCTGGTCTTTTGAAGAGGATAAGTTACTTTTCATTATACTGCATCTATAAACACTATTAGAATCAAAGGCCAAGAAGTCATCAAATTGCTTAGGTCACAGAATCACAGAACCACAGAAATTAGGGGCTGGAAGGGACCTAAAAGATCACCTAGTCCAACCCCCCTGCCAGAGCAGGATCATCTAGACCAAGTCTCTCAGGAACAGATCCAGGCGGGTCTTAAGTGT
>JANHGL010026198.1:73516-130639 GCA_024611195.1 Ceyx melanurus | reverse complement strand
GCGTTGGACTCTCTCCAGCAAATCTCTATCTTTTTTGAACTGGGGTGTCCAAAACTGGACACAGTACTCGAGGTGGGTCCATTTCAATATGTTCTTAAGTTTGTTTGTAAGTCTCTAGAATGGCCTCATCTTTCTAATGGACATGTATGGAGTGGTTTGATGTATTTGAAAGGGCACAGCTTTCCCAATTCTTTCGAAGCAACCATCTCTCTCTGAGCAGACTTAGCAGCTACCAGAATAATTGAAATAAAAAAAAGAAAACTGTATTATAATCTCTAAAACCTGTAATGAATAGCAAAAAGGCTGCAACACTGATATTATAACCAGATGTACAGTACAGAAACTATTTCTCTGGCCAGCAAAGTCTTGTTCTTTTTGTCCATTAGAAGACAGGACACTGACCTGAGCGATGTTCTTGACCTCTGAATAAATATGCACCCAGTGCTCTTTCTCCAGGCCACATTCTTTTCCACCCACATCAGGAAAAGTTCCCCAAAGTATTTACTTCTGATTTCAGTTTCTGACTACAGCTCTGTCACACTTTACACACAAAACATATGTTTGTACAATCCAGGTTTTAGCATGGAAGCACTTATAGAGCAGGATTTTAGATTGTTGGTTCCTTTTTTTTTTAAATCAGTCTTCTCTGAAGACAGAAGTATTGTTTTCTTTTCCATCAAGTCATGTTGGCAGGTGAGTTGTGCAGCCTTGTGTTGTCTCATGACAGCAATGAATGATAATGATGAAATATGTACATACTGTGTTGTAAAGCTGAGGGAAAATAATATTGTATATATGTTAATTATGTTGCATATAAAGTATGTGGTGTATGTATGTATACATAGTGTCAAGTCAGTGACATCTCTTTCACTTCAGAGGAAGCTGACACAGAACCCAAAGAATTGGAGTACTCAGATCCTAAGAAGTTCAAAGGAGTTAAATTTCCTGCTTTATTAATGGGCTTCAAACAGTCCCAAAATGATAAAATGGAACTTTTACATAAACTCAAGCTCTTATGACAGTGGGAGCTTACTAGCCATTTTTTTGTAAGAGGAGTTGGGTGCCTGATTCCCTATTCCTTAATCTTGTTGTTTATATTGAAAAGTGCTACATGGTTTTGGAGAGATGTTTTTGCCATGTGCAGTTTTTCAAGTGCAATACCTGGATATGAGAGGGATGTCAGTGGACTTGCAGTCAGTAGACTCTAGTCTAGGCTGTGGTGAGGATCAGATGAAAAGTAATTCATGAAGGCAATGCTATCAGACCTTGTTTTCTAGAAGGTCAAGAGATTGGATTTCACAAGCATTGCATTACCTTGTGCTTTCAAAATCTAATATTAATTAGTGCTGGTCTGTCTTTTCCTTGGCTCTGGAAAACATAGACAATATTTTGGAGTTGTCTTCTGTATAACTCATTCAGCATGGTTTTCTATAGTATAATTATTTTGGCAATTAAGTAAGTGCAGAGTTTGGGAGGACATGAACTCTCCACATAGTTGCACAGTCATCGTGATATGATTGTTGCTGGAACTGACATCAGTCAGTCTGTATCTTGGTAATGAACAGTTTTCCTCCATTTTTCAGCCTTCATTTGATTTGCAGTGAAGTATGCTGAGAAGACTGAAAGGTTCTGTTTACCTGCTCTGCTCTTACGTTATTTTACTTTCCTGGGCACCTACAGAAGCAGCGTAGTGTCTGGCCTGCTCCAACTTTGTAGCTCAGTTGAGAAAGCTCAGAGTTGTTACTCCTTGGGACAATCTTTTTTGGGATGTCAGCACCTGCCTACTCACACTGTGAATTGCTCTAACTTCTGCCAGATGGCAGAATTTTCTTTCAGTATGAGCTTCCTTTGAATTTAAATTAACAATCTAGAGGCTGCAAGCTCACATGTCGAATATATTGAGCAGTTTTAAAGATGTGTTTTCTCAAATGTATTTTCACATTTGAAATAATAATTTGTGGTTATGGCAGTGCAAGCCATAAGAATGCAGCCTATCACTCTGATCTGTCATTATGGGGAGAAGAGTTACCATCTTAGGCTGGGTATTTCTGATAGAAGAAATGGTGAATGAGAGCTAGAAAGAATCGGATTTAGCAAAGTTAGACTTGCCTATGTCTAAATACTGAATGTCAGACTTTACACTTAAAAAGACAGACACTATAAGACCTCATAATGTCTTTTACCTTGTGAAACGGGCCAGTGCAAACTGAATGAGCTTTAACAAGTCAAAATGCAAGGTCCTTCATCTGTCGGGCCAATCCTAGGCACAAATACAGACTGGGCACAGAGTGGGTTGAGAGTAGCCGTGAAGAGAAGGATTTCTGGGTGTTGATAGATGAGAAGCTCAACATGAGCCTACAGTGCACTCATGCAGCCCAGAAGGCCAACTGCATCCTGGGATGTATCAAGAGAAGTTTAGTTAGCAGGTCAAGAGAGGTGATTCTCCCCCTTTACTCTGCTCAGGTGAGACCTCACCTCGAATACTGCGTCCAGTTCTGGTGTTCCCACTATAAGAGGAACATAGATCTGTTGGAGCGTGTTCAGAGGAGGGCACAAGGATGATCCAGGGGCTGGAGCAACTTTGCTACGAGGACGGGCTGCAGGAGCTGGGATTGTTCAGTCTTGAAAAGAGAATACTTCAGGGGGACCTAATGGCTGCCTTCCAATACCTGAAGGGAACCTACAGGAAGGCTGGGGAGGCACTTTTTACAAGAGCTTTGACTGATAGGACAAGGGGAAATGGGAGGTGTTCAAGGCCAGACTGGACAGAGCCTTGTGTAGCCTGGTCTAATTGAGAGACGTCCCTGCCCATGACAGGGAGGTTGGATTAGGTGATCTCTAAGGTCCCTTCCAATCTAGGCCATTCTGTGATTCTCTGAAAACATCTATGAAACTTCAGCTTTAGTAAATAATTAACTGAAAACTGTTTTGTGAAGGTACTTGCCTTTTAACAGGCTTTAAGCCTTAGTGCTTTAGCACTGGGGGTTCTCAGGGAAAGCACAGATTGACTTCATAAAACAACTACCTTTAAATGTTCATCTTTATTGCAAGTGGAAATCTGATGTATAACTGGGCTTACTTTAAACCACCTTGGCTGGGTACTAAGAGCAGCACAGTGGCCTTAGCAATGAAAACTCAAAGCTTTTCAGGTCAGTTTTGCAGTCCACTCCATTACAGTTTTGCAACTCCACTACTACTGATTAGAGACTCCCTACAACTCACGAACTGGGTAGCAAGCTCGTGGGGTGACCTGCCAGTCAGAGTAATGCTTTTGACTGCAAGGTTGGTGTACCTTAAGAAATTACCTATGGAAGTTGTGTGTTGTAGTTGTTAGAAACAGATAGCCTTCTTGATTCTTCTGTACAGATTGCTTGCATCTTTCCTTTCTAGCAAGAGTGTCTTTGGTGTGTGTCTATGCTTTCTCCTGTGTTTTAAAGTTTGAGAGATTTTTCATCCACCAGTTTCAAAGCATGTCGATATTATGCTGCCAAAATGCAGAGCTTGAAGCACAGAGTGAGGAAGTGACTTACTGCAGCCTTAACAGCTTTTAACAGCTCACAGGTCTCCTAAATCTGAAGCCAAAGCTCTGTCTGGTAGGCTACTCTGCATTTTCAGATTTTGTACAGATAAAGCAAGTACGTATTAAAAAGCCTACACCAGAACACAGGATTAAAAGGTGATATGCGAAGTACAACATCCTCCAAGTATTTCAAGGGAGTGAAGCAGTTGGAGGGTGACAGTCTGTTCCCTGGTAACTTCTGACATTTGTGTTAATTCTCTGTTGGAATAGAAAGTAAGCCTTTTGAACTCTTCATCTAAATTGAACTAGCAAAAAACCTGTTTTCAGATTTAAACCAGAGCAGAGGAGCATCTGGGTTCATGGAGGACTGTGCCATTTGTCCTGGTTCAGATGGTTATTATGGCTTTGGCATATGTGGTACTCTCAGCCAGGTTTCTCCTTTATTTAATTCTCACAAGCACAGAGTGAGTTCTTACAGTGCACTATGGATTGTATTACAGTCATGAGCTGGCCTGCATAGCTGTTACTACAGTGTCAAGGTTTGTTAAGAGGTAATGCCATTTGTGGGCTTTACTTTTAAGGAAGATTTCTTGCTTTCATCTTTCTTTGACAACCTTTTTCTGTCTAAGGAGTAGGAAACTGTTTAACCTTTGCTGCTATTCTTTATGCAGCCTGGCAATAAACCTCATCATCTGAGTAACGTGGGCCTTCATCTAGTCAGGTGTTTTTAACAAAATAGGTATGAATTTCTATTCAAAATCTGGAGGAATTCAGTCTATTCACAGGCTTAAAGTATGAGTTAAGGACTCTGCTGACTTGAAGGACAGACTGGCTAATGCCATAGGTGAAAGCTGTCATAGTGCAGGTTATGTCCCTCGATAGAAGAATAAGAAGTGCTTTCTTATCTTTGTTTTTCCTTCACCATTCATTTTTAGCTCTCCACAACCTTTCCAAAGTCTGGAGGTCTTGACTGTATTGCAGTCGTACTTCCTGGTGGCAAAATTGGCTGAGCTATTGTGTGATGTTTAGTTAAGTTGCAAGATGTCTCAGTTTGTTTTCAGAGAGCACACACCTAGGTGAGACAGGATAACATGTATTGATTTTTGGGGCTGTTCATAAAAAGGCTTCTTGGTCTTGAGTACATGAAGGCAGAAGTGAGGCATTGTGTGAAGTTGAAAGAAGAATGCATTCTTTCCAAAATCAGAAACTGCTGATACTTCCAGATGGAATGCCAAAAATGTTTTATTAGTCTTCCATAGACTTTTCCCTTTCCCCTTGATCCCTGCAAAATGGAAAGACCTCTCCCTCTGATTTTCTTGCCAAGTTTAAATATAAATCTACTGTTTATCCATATTGTACTGGCTTTTAACAAATGAGTTACGTTGCCTAGCTTTCTTTAGTTCAGCATATCAGATTTCATGCCTGTTGAGGTGGAGTCAGGCATTGCTGTAGAAGGACATTTGTTAAAGCTTGTATTTTAGGAACTAATTCTTTTAGGAACAGCAGGTAGGAGAAACTGACACTGAAACTGACCCTGTTAAGTGACATCTTTGGAACACAAAAAAAAAAAAGTAAAAAAAAAAAAAGAAAAGAGGTTTTTCCTTAATTTGATCTGCTTGAGTGCTATTTTGGATCATTTGATGGACACTTCTCGTGCCAGGTGACAGCTGTCTTAGGAGAACGACTCAATTTTCTCTTTTATTATGCACAGATATATTCCCAAGGGTTGGTATTTATCTATTAGATATAACACATACCAAGCTGAAAAAGGTCATATGACAGTAATTGAAGCAATATGTTGGTGTGGCATATTTGCCTATGAGATTTTAGCTGCCTATTTTTTTAAAAGCAACTTGACAGAAGGAGTAGGAATTGAAGCTGTTTATTGACTTGATATTTCTTTTCCTTAGGTTTAAGGAACAGAGCATTAGTGGAAGAAGCGTTATCCTTTCTGGCCTAGTATTTGCATATCAAAAGATGACATTTTAAAACAGAATCTTTGAAATATGCTGGTGGTTTCAATTCTCTTTGCCATATGTGAAATACAGGAATGTGCAGAGCTATGTTTCATTAACTATTCAGAGAAAAGTAGTTTGTCTAATGAGCCTGTAAAATAATAGAATCATAGAATGCCTTGGGTTGGAAGGAACCTCTAAAGGTCACCTAGATATCTTCAACTAAATCAGGTGGCTCAGAGCCTCATTAAGCCAGAAAATGCTGTGGTTCGAAGTGTTTTGGATGTTTAGGACCCAGAAGTAGTGTCCAGTGGCTCACAGGTAGAAGGCATGGTAATCTGCAAACCTGTGAGCATTTGAGAATTGCTTTTTAATACTTTTCCCATTATTGGAAAACTTTAGATAAATGAGAAATCATCTCTTTCCAGTTCCTAAAATTGCTCACTGGAGTTTAAGCAATGCCTTTCTTATTAGTGTTACTTTCAAATCTGTTGAGTTCTTTTTATCCCATCAAATATTTAGCATTCATTTTAGTTGTAGCATAAGAAAAAGTGCTTTGCCCCCAGTCCTCTATAAAAATCAATGTATCTTCTTTAACATGTCTTCTGACTTGTAAAGTGAATTTGTGAACTGGTCAATTTAGACATTGAAGGGAAAAAATGGTTTAGAACACTAGAGACAGCTGCAAAAATTCTGAAAATCAGTTCTTCTTTTTCTCTGTTCATTTCAGAAAATATAGACTGTAAATTTATCCTCACTTCTTCAGCCATACAACCCAAACTATTTCAGAAAGAAGCGAACAAATGACTTCTGTTTTAGCATCTCCTACAACGAATCCTTTTCCAAATCCAAGTTAAGGTCCCTGATGTTCTCTTTTTATTAATATTTAGAAGTATATAAAGGGCTCTGTTGTTCTCTGTACTGTACAGACACAGAATAAAGAGATCACCTTGGTGCCTGAAACTACTGGTTGACCTATGAATGCAAAATAACTTGGGAGAAGAAAGGCAGAACACTACCCACTGAACTGTATAGAGAAAGATAAATTAATCCTTAAGAAAAAAAGAAATATTCTCCAACGGGTGAGGTAGGATATTTATGTTTGTTGTCATAATAGCAGTAGAATTTTGCATTATCTGTCATTCAGGTACTATAAAATGTCTTGCAGCTTTTAATGGATTGAAGTTTGTAAGCTCTGTGTGAGGTAGATGTGAGTTCCTCCAGCAGTGCTGGATCCCACATGTGTCCAATACATGCTACTTGTACATTTTGAATAGGTACTCTCTGTTCTGGCTTGAGCTTTCGCCTCTGTTTTCAGGCAGAAGATGTTCTTCCAGAAGGTGTGATGTCAGATGCTCAGCAGCTCAGGGTATGATGTCATCATGAGCACACTGCACAGACAGCATAGAATATGCATGAGAACTGACAAGCTGTTAGATAGTGGCTCCCACGCTCTCTTACACTTGTAAGTTCTGAATTACACAACCATATGAACTTGGACTGAGTGAAAGAAAAAGACTGTTTTCTTAACTAATAAAAATCATAAGAACCTTACATAATCAGTAAGGTAAGAGAAGGTGGCCCTTTCAGGGGATTGACTGTCTTCATAAATAGGCCTGCTTTCATATAGAAAGGAAGTGTCTAGAAACCTCCCACTCCTTTGTTCTCTTTATATCTTCAAGAAACATTAAGTGTGTCACTGCAGCACTTCTGCTTCCTCTTTCAGCTCTTCAGCACTGTATTACAAAGAAAATTATTTCTCTTGGTCCACTCCAATCCTGGTCTGTTCTTTCTGAATAAGAGATTCAGAGTTCCAACATTTTCTTGTTTACAGAGATGCAGTAATTCCCTTAACAGGGAGAGGCAGTTGCCCCTCATTATGCGGGCATAAAAGGCCAAACAAGCTCCCCAATTTAGCAACATTTCCCCTACATTCTTTTACTCCCTCTAATCTCCCTTCTCTCCCTCATTCTCTTCAATTATATACATCCTTCCTTCAGCATCTGTTCCCTGACTTTCAATGAGCTCTTTGCCTAGCTTATTTTAACATCAGACCAGTCTTGTTTTCCCTGCACTACCTCCAGTAGCTGAGCTCCCACTAAAATTGAGAAATACATTCCAGAAGTCACCTTTAGCAGCAGCAGCATCATTTTGATCTTCAGGGAAGCCTCCTGTGGCTCCATAACCCAAATTTTGATCCTATCATTCAATGACACCATCAGAGGGGAGGGAAAGAGCATGAAGCTGAGTGAAGTTCAACATGTCACAGTGCATTAAACAGCTCTTGACAGTGACAGTACGAACTCTTTCTTTTATGCTAGAAGATAAATAGGTTTTTCAGTGTAATTAATAACCTTAATGGCTTGTTAAAAAAAAAAAAGTGATAATAATAGGATTGAGTAATCAAAACTATTGATTAAGTATAAGGGCCTAAAAAAGGTACAAAACAATTTTAGCACAGAATGCATAGTCCTTCTGGGCATGGTTCCAATAGAGACTGTAGTGATGATTGGACAATAGATTATTGTACAAAGTCATTGTTTCCAGAATGGAAAAATTGTTAGTGCCTTGCTTTGCTTTATTTATATATTTATAATAATTTATTTATTTTTGTAGGAATTCATTAATCAAATAAAAAATACAGTTTTGAACAGTGGCATTGCATCCACCATTCTTTTTGTAGCTGGTCTCAGCACTTGAACAGAACTTGCACTGGCAACAGTGATGTTTTTGTGGTGGAAATTAAA
Source organism: Ceyx melanurus (assembly GCA_024611195.1). Lineage (NCBI taxonomy): Eukaryota > Metazoa > Chordata > Aves > Coraciiformes > Alcedinidae > Ceyx > Ceyx melanurus. The sequence goes on along the minus strand of JANHGL010026198.1, from coordinate 122,417 downwards.
GGAGAATTTTATCCTTAAAAGGAATATCCTGGAGTATACCCTTGCTTTTTATGTAAGGAGAAGTATTGATGATTTCCAGAGAAGTACCTACCACACTCACATCTTCTGTGCTTGAGTACTTTTTCTTTGCTTTGCAAAATGGAAAACTTGGAGCTGGAGGTGTGAAGGGAGGGATTAATTTACTTGGAGTTTAATATAATTCTAATAAAAATTCTGTTAAATGTGTCTCATAGGCCTAATAGTCTCTATAACAAATAATGCTTTGGGGAACAATAAATTGTGTAATGATAGTTCTGTTCAGATTGGCTAAATCATTATGTGTTGCAAAATGTCAGCCACTGAGGAAATCATAACTAAGCATGCTGCAAGCCTGCAATATTGTAAAAGCCTGATATCATAAAAGGAAAACTCAGACTAAAAACATTTCAAAGATGCCAGAAGGAAAAGGCTAACAACTGCCTCTTTCTTACGTTTTCAAATTTACCTGTTTTCCCTCCAGAGAGCATAGATATAATCAATCAACATAAGGCTTGTGTAGATCCTCCTGTGATTAATTATTCTTGAGAGATCGGATGCATTTGCTGTTGATATAAACAACAGTTTGATTGAAGTATCAAAGGTAAATCAATAAGCCCAGAATGTGGATCAAAACATTATAAGCTAGGGAGCTTAGAATCAATATTTTCATGAGGAGAGTCAACAACTAGAACTGCTTAAGCTCATTGAATAAATGTACTATTTTCAGAAGACAGTTGTCACAAAATCAGAATCACTGTATCTGAGGCATTTGCCTTTTCTATAAATGAGCTTCTCAAAATATGTAACTAAAGTTTTACACACAGAAAGCAACAGTGAAGCCATGCAGAATGAAACAAATGATATTTAGAAATTGTTCTTGACACTTGAAAACCTTTAATCATCAAAGAGAAGTAGGTCCGATAATTGCTCTTACCTCCTCTTCCTGCATCCCTGCCCTAGAAGTATTTGATTAGCAAAAGACAATCACTCTGCTGATGTGGAGGAGAGCAGGGATTGTTGGTAAGGTCTCCCCTGTTAGTTCCGATGCTGATGGTGCTCTGGAGTGTTGAGGTCCAAAGAGTTGCAATAGGACGAGGAGAAGCAATGAGTGGGCAATGGAGCACATCTGCAATGTGGGATTTGGGCCAGGTTCCTACCACTTCTTGCAGACATCTCTGACCTGGGTACAGGGGAATATTTTAATTTTGAGGTAGGGATGCAGCTATGGGTGCAGAGGACCTAATCATAGGGGAACTAGAAGCTTCCTTCACAAAACTCTCAGAGGGTTAAAGGGAGGAGGTGATCATTGCCAATATCATCCATTTTTAAAAATTCTGCAGGCTTCCTCTGCTCTGGGTTCTGATGTCTGCATTGGTGTTTCCTAAGCAAACACTGTTGAAAGGCTCTTGGGGAGGAGGATCCATAGAGGAGTTGGCTATAGGAAAATTTTGCTAGTAACATAGGATTGGAGAAAGTAGTCTTTCACTGCAGCACCTTTTCTACTTGTCTTCTGTCATTAGTTTGAATATAATTTTACTGATGCAAAGATGCAGCATATTCCTGTAGCTGTTATGCTAGGGAAAGGTAAGCAAGGAATACTGATAGGAGGCACTCTGGGTCATTAATGTTGTGTTGACCCTTTGTGTAGCTCTGAAAAAGATGCAGTTGATATGGTGATAGAAAAATCTTCCAATATTCCAGACCCAAATTTGCCAAAGATTTGCCAGAAAACACTTTTACACTGTGTTGTTAGAGTTCAATATAAGAAATGATAGAACACTTGTAACAATTTTCTTTTGGTTTCCAAAGAGACTATGAAGAAGTTACTGCTTTAAAAAATGGTTTTAACCTCTTTGACGCTTCAGGTTTTAAAAATCTTAGAAGAGAGAATGAGAGTACAAACAAGAGCTCACCAACTCCATAGGTGAACAGTGTCAGCTCTTGGTCTCTTATGCACAGAATTATTTCTGTTCCAGTTTCTTTGTGGACGCAGACATGTTTTAATGACTACAAATAAGGGGTTTCTCAAGAAGGTTATTGGAACGTAATCTATGTTACTTTCAGCTACTTTACAGTCACTTTCTAGTCTCTTTTAATTTTTATCTCACCAAAAAGGTTTCAGGGTTGCATTCCAAGACACAAGTATCCACCCACATGCAATTGGAGCATAGTTTAGCATACAAACTCTTATGGTATTATTATGTGGCATACAGTCTTTTGAGATACTGAATATACGGGTTGCTAAAATTCTTTATGGCTCATTTTTTTTTTTCACAGAGTGATAACCCATAAAAACCAGATTTTTAGGTTAGAGGTAGAATTAGGTGTCTCTGGAGAATTTTGAAAGTTCCTATGTATTTCTTACTGGTGTTCAGATACTGTTGGAAAAAACTCTTAATGCCTGTGTTATGAAGCATGTACCAAAAATCTACCTGCCATAGCACTTTTATTATGGTTGTCTGACTCTTTTCATGAAGTGCATTGTTTGAAGTTTAGTATTTTACAAAACTTGTGCTAATTGGAAACCTTCACTAATTCTTAAACAGAATCAGTTTGGAAAAATGTTAACTGATACAGACCATGTATTTTTAAAGTAAAGCAGGAAGGAATTTTGTATTTTGAAGTTACAGAAGCTCATCCAGCCCACACCTGGTTTGTATGAGTGCAATGCAGTTGCTGGTAGGGTTACCTCTCTGCCACTTTAAGTGTTTCCACAGACCTAAATGAAGCTTGTTTGTTATTATGTTGTTTAAGGGCTTTCAGTCTAGGGGCATTCTGAGAGCAAAGGATCACTTTGATCTGGGGATATGCTGTAGCAACCATGGCAACCCAAGGAATGACTCTTCTTACTGGGATTTTTTATTTTTTCCAATCTATTTGTAAACTAACTCAAGCATATGATTGGAATTTTCCAAACAAAAGGATACGCAGGAGTTCATTCTGGAAATTAGGTAGTATTCTTTCACTTGGATTTCCCTTAAGCACCAGAAGCAGAAAGTGACATGATAGCTGCTTGCCTTAATAGGGCAGGAGAGAAAAAAATCCCAAAGATCCATTAGGCATCATGTAACAGTCTGTCTGAACTGCAAGAGAAAACACAGATTTTGAGTTTTGAGTTTTAAGTGGCTTAATCATTTGATACTGCTCTAGTATATTAATGTAACAATAAAAATAGCTCTAAATCTTTCTTAACTGAAGACATACATCGAGATTTTTTCATGCTGTATACTTACTGACTCTACAGCTATGGATTTAGAGTTCATTGTTATAAAAGAACTGAAAAACAATAAAGGAGAAGTGAAATAATTTGTAAATATAAAAAATTCCAAATAAACACCATCAGGTTTTCACCACTGGTTTCTTTTCAATAATTCTTTCTCATGACAGGGTTGAGGTCCTCGTTTTATGGAGGATTCACTGCTTGGTTCCAGTGTTCAGAATTAATTCTTCCCTATATATGGATTTGAATGTGTGCTGTTGTGCATACACATTTATGAGTCAGAATCCTGCTGCATATATTGAGATTGACTATGTATCAAGTTTCAAATAATAAAAATATTTTTAACAAGAGTTCAGCTAAGCCAACAGTAACAACCCCTTTTCACCTAATTTAAATACTCCTTTGCTTGTGTTTCCACATAAAATTAGGAAAATTATTGCTATTATGTGTCAACTTCATATTTGAAGTATAGTTAAATTACATCATCAGATACCGTTACTAACTGAAGTTAAGTACACTTAAAAAAATGCATTGCTTGAGTTTGGTGCTGAAGAAGAATATGCATCCTGAGTTCTTAGTGCTTTTGGTACTGTGTAACTTGAAATTTTGGCAGTGGCCGAAATGTTTCCAGCTTTTTTTTTCCTCCCTTGCCCCAGTAATGGTTTATAGTCAAGTTTTACCCAGGCAGATTCTTGAAAATATCTCCCTTGAACACTTAACAGCCAACAAAATTAAAGAAGTTCACTATACATTTAATATGTGCTTGCTCATAGTTAGCTTTCCAAAGTAGAGAAAGTAAAGTATGATTTTACATGCCTTTTGCTTTGACTTTAATGAGCTATGGGTAAGACCTCAAAATATGCTTCCCTGTGAAACTTTGTAATTTCATTTAGCAACTCCTTTCAAACACAATGAGAGGTTTTAAAAAATATCTTTGTCTGGAAGTGTTCATCTGTAGGCATAAAAGCAACCTTGATAACATTGGAGGGGAAGATAACAATGTCTATCTCTGTAATGATATCACCATATCTTTAATTAATGTAGAGTACTGTAAGATCTTTTCTGAGATATGAGTCTCTTATTTGGGTGAGATTCTTTCTCCTGAAACAAACTGTGTTTGAATCAGCACTACTATTTTAAACAAAGGTTTAATGTAGCTTGTTCACTAGGCTCAGAGTAACCAGGATCAGCTCTGGTTGTTTGCTTTGAGGCAGGAAAAATAAAAAGGCACCTGACAGAAAGATAGAGATATCTATATAGTACAGTGGTTTGATTTAGAAACTGCCCTTTTTTCTATGGAATCGTATGTCCACAGCTGAGAGTTTTTAAAATAAAAATGAATAGACCAAATAAATCCCCTGGATCTGAGTTCTGAGTTGTTTCACATTTCAAACACAAAATTCAGACGGATTTTACATCTGCAGTTCACACCCACATCTATAATAATGATCTCCCAAAAGCCTTATAAAGGTCATGATCCCATCCTCAAAATATAGGATATGCCAGAAATGTATTTGCCTGTATATTGTGAATTTGAACGCCTCATGTACCCAAATGATTTTATTTGTAATTAAGCAATATTCAGTATGTATTTCTTCCATTTCCATCAGTGCCTCCAATCTTATTCTTCTACTATCTCTTGATTTGTGGTTTAATCAACAGTGAGAGTCTCAGAGATGTCCAATTTCTAGTTGTGTTATTGTCCTTGCTGTCTCTTGTCTTCTTCCTGTTCCACACTTTTGGCATTGCACCATTTTTCCTCATAGCATCTTAGACTACCGGGACCTCAAGGATCATTTAGTCCAATCTTTTAAGGTAAACTATATATATATATACATATATATATATATACATATACATATAGTGTAAATGAGATGGTCCATTATCCCTGTCAAGCTGAGTCTTATAACTGTCCTGTGTAGAGGAATCCACCCCTTTCCTTACTACACAGACTAATTGTTCTCATGGTGAAAAAATTTCTTCTGGCGTCTAATTGGAATCTCTCCAGAAGTAACTTGTAAATATTACCCCCTGTCTTTTCCATGTCACTCCTTGTAGAAAGGGAGTTTCCATCTTATTGGTAACCACCTTTTATGTACTGGAACATGGTAATAAGGTTTCCCCCAAGCCTTCTTTTCTCAGGGATGAATAAATACAGTTTTCTCAGCCTTTCTTCATATGTCAGGTTTTCAGTCCTCTGATTATCTTTGTGGCCCTTCTCTGGACCCTCTTTCAGGCTGTCTGCATCTTTTTTTTGTATAGCAGGGACCAAAACTGAATGCAGTTCAGTTCAACCTGGCTGCCTTTCCATTGCCTGAGGCTTATAGGACTAGGGAGAAGTACCAGCAAACAGCCTGCTGTGTTCACTGGGTTTTTGGGCCTGGAACTAGCATGGCCTGAATTTCCATGTAAAAGAAGGTCCTGATCAGATCAGTGGTGTATACCCAGCTCTGGGCCACTGTGTTCATGGATCATGGAAAAATTGGGAAGTTTAGTTGTCTCTATTACAATGTTTTAAATGTACCATTTGTTGTGGAACTGACTGACTAACCAGTCAAGCATCATAGCTGATAGGTATCTCTCACTTCTGAAAAATTAACCTGCTTGGCTAAATGTTTATGACTGAAACAGATGTTTGAGTGGGAAGTAACAGCCAAGCTCTCTAGTATCATTGCTGGAAGAAAGCACAGTTTTAAATGGGAGTACCACTGGGCTGAAATGTTGAGAAAGAAAAATCTCAGAGCCAATGCCAGGCTGTTCCTAAATATACTTTCCCACTTGTCCTGTGTCTGGCTAGGATAGGGTTCATTTTCTCAAGAAGCTGGGAGGAGCCACAGCCAGGATGGCCAAACTGTACCAGTCAATGCACAGGTAGACAGAGCAGGGTGCCGGCTTCTGGGTGGGCAGTTGTGTTGTGCTTCACTCATTTTATATATTATTTTATTAGTATTATTGTTATTACTGTTGTTTTTTCTCTTTTGGTATTCTGTTAAAATCTCCTTATCTCACCATAGCATTTTACCTTTTTCTCCCAATTCTCCTTCCTATTCCACCAGGGTGAGGTGAAGTGAGTGAGCATCCATGTGGTACTTAGTTGCTACCTGGGCCTAAGACACAACTCCGGTGATCTACAATTAATTTCAGGGCAGGTCTTGTATTCAGCAAAGTTGTTCTGGCTTCCACTTCTAGACCTGCTTTCTTTGTGCACCTAGTGAAGATACATAACAGTTTCTAGGTGTAATGAGCAGTGTTGCAAATAGACTTCTGCTCTAGTTTCCTTCAAGTGGCGAACTATGTATGTAGTCATTTTAAGCAGGAAAACCTGAGTTGGGGAGGTAGACGATATGAAGTGCTTGGCATGTGTTCTCAGACGATATCATACTGTGCTCAGTGTCATGTAAATACATAACAGTTCTTCCATCTGAAAATCATCTTTACTGTAGACAAACAGGTTTCTATAAAAGTCAGGGAGAAAAACCCATCACTCTTCTCTCTGGTTAAACAACAGTTTTGTCCATGAGTTGCCAAAATTGTAAGCGTCAAGGTAGATGAGTACACTTTTACGTGTACAATTTTCTGTACATATGTCTGATACTCCTTATTTTGGAAAGGCTATGGTAGGTTTATATCAAACCAGTCCATCTGTTCAGTGATTCAGTAATTTTGAGCTGAAGCTGTCACTCTGCCCCTCTTGCTGTACTTCATTCAGACTATATGACCACCTTCAGATTTTACTGGTATCTTTAAAAATATTGGCATATGCCATTTTAGCTGTCTCTTGTGTGTTTGACCAGTTATGTCCATGATGGCCTAGTGCCACACTGGCTCTTTGTTCTGAACTAGTGACTGGTGCTGCTGTGTACCACTGATGCTTTCTGCATAAGTGCCATTCCTACAGTGGGTAGGATTTTCTGGGGTAACTGTAAAGAGTTCATGTATAGGGATGTATTTGCTTTAGAAGTACACATAAGTGTAATATGATAAAAATGTCATGATGCAAATGTAAAATAATAATAACTATATGGAACAATGCAGTGCCATGCAGGAGGTGCCCCACGATCAACTGGAAACAATCATGCCTGTTACTGTTAGTATGGCTCTCTGCTGGTTTAATTTATCCCATCTTTTTAAATGACCTGTTGCAAAAAGAGGATTGTAGTTTCTCTATGGTACTATGGTTCTCTATCCTTGCCCATATTTTTCCCTCCATCAGGCATATCTCAGTTTCACAGAGAGCTTTATATTCAGTTATGTGAAATGCAGAAAATACTATGGAATGTGCTGTCTCTCTAATGCTTTCTGTGAAATAGAACCTGAATTGAAGTGCACCAGCATGGTACAAGCTGTTGTAAGGCTTATGAGTCAGAAAGAGTCTCCTCCCTCAGGATCTTAGAATAAAAATAAAGAGGACAGAGCATGGGAGGGGAATAAAAAAAGGAACAAAGAAGTGTCTATCCAAAGACATATCAGAGGTTAGTGGCATATCCATGAACATGTGCATGCTTCCTTCCTGATTCTCTGGTATCCAGCCCTGGCTGGATATTTTCTGTTCTAAAAATGGGCAGCAAGATACTGTTCAAAGGATAGTTTTTTATTCTGTGAAAGCTTCCCGAGTTTCTCATCAGGACACTTAACTTTGCTGTTTTGTGTGCACATATATATGGGGGGGGGGGCGGGGGGGAGGAGAATGAATAACATCCTGTGGGATTTCTTTCACCATCTGCTAAGCTCTGACTGCCATCTGTAAAGTAAAAGCATTTATGTTGTTTAGCCTTTGTTCAAAACTTATTTTTTTGGTCACAGTGGCTTTTGGCATTATCATGCACAACTAGAAGAAAACTCAACAGTTTGGAGCAAGCAGTATAAAGCACTGACAGCTCAGGAATTTGAAACATCCAGTTTATACAGTAATTTGACAGAAGGTTTTGACATCATGTCTACTGTAATCACCACTTAGGAGTTCAGACATAACCTTTCAGGTTCACAGGAGACCAGACAGCAGTTTGCTTGAAAAGGTAGAGGCTTATTTAGCAGAACATGGGAAAGATGCAGGTAACTAGAATCATAATTACCCAAGCAATTAGTCTGCCCGTCAGAAGTCCCCTTGGTTAGACAGTTTGTCCATAAGCAATCAGGAAATGCAGAGTACCTTTCTTGCTGTAGTTCAAGCAAAACAGAGGATCTTTAGTTGTGTTTCTTCATCTAAAATCTTGTTGTGCAGCTAGTTGCATATACTGTTCTAATTGCTAGCCTGTTGAGCTTATAAATAAGTTTGCTAAGCATGTTGTTATGTGATAGGAAATGGCAAAACACAATCAGCATAAAGAAGGGAAAAATCCAGTGCCTGATTTCTTATTTAAGAGGTCAGAAGCATGTCTTACATTGCTTTCCTATCTTAAATGTATGTCACCTGTAGTCTCCCAACACCAGCAGTGTGGTTATTAACATGAATGTGTATGCATACTAGCCTGAGCTGTAGATCTACACTTCAGATTTTTTTGTGGTCAAAAATACTTGGAGAAGGTAAGAACAAAGGGAACTCTCTAATGGGTCATCATGATCTTTGAAAATAACAAGAGGAAGTTAGGCTGTCTTTAACCTAATTTAGGATCAAGCTAAAGGACTTTTCATGAATTGAGTAGCTTTTGTAGATTGAACTTTCGTGAGCAGACTCTTCCGTTGCTGGAATACAAGCTGTTTACAGCTTCACAGACATAATATGAAGGATAATCTGTTATGTCACATGAATTAGAAGAAAAAAATATGGAAGATTGTGATTTTTCTCACAGTGTCCAAATGCAACCTGACTTCCTCAAGCACATGTTTAAAGAAAAAAAAAATTATCCTCTGGGTAGTATTCCAGAGACCTTTCTAACTCAGAAAGAGCTTTCATATATAATTGTAAAAAGAATTATTTGAAATTATTTGAATTATCTTGAAATTTATAGTCATTCTCACTGTAAGAGAGAACATAAAGCAGAACAAAAAGCATAAAGACACCTGCATTCTTCCTGGTTTTAAGGACTCAGAAGAATCCAGTAAAGACTGCTTTATGTTACCCATTTCTCAGGTAGTTTCAGGAGTCCCATTTGTTGCTGCATATTAAGGCATTTGCAGTCAGATTGAGGATGAGTGCTCAATAGGGTTTAAATTATCTGGGGAGTTACAATTAGTGTTTGAAAGTATAAAAGCTTTTTGAGTTTATTTTTTATCAAATTGTTCTTTAGGCCTGTGGAGTTAGGAATAGGGTCAGTAATGCTTTGTTTGATCTTTTAGTGTAACAATTAGACCTGTGTTTTGTAATCTAGTTGGGGTGATATATGGGGCTTGGGAATATAAACATGAAACAAGTTCACTGCTACTTTCTGCCTGGTCTGCAGGTTTAGAAAGCTGACTGATGTTGACATGGTGCTGTTTATTATCTTCTTTTATTATCAATAAATTTATTGTCCAAGTATAAATGCATTTGACATTGGAGTTAAGTTTAAGGATTTGGAATCCAAAGTTTTATCTCTTATCTCGATTTAGTTTCTTATTATTTTCTGTGAATGATCCTCTTCCACGTCGTGAATAGGCCTGCTTCTGGACTAAGACAAAATTTCAGGATGAAACCCATACTCTTATCACAGCATTTTTGGATCCAGGGTCGTACTCCAGGCAGGTGGAGTATTAGCTAAGCAAACTTTGTCTCCTTCTGAACAAAATAATTCAGCAGAAGAATTACATCAGGACTTCAATCTAAAGTCCTTTATTCCAGGTACACACCCTGACAGCATGCTAGGAAAATAAAGCACTTGGGAGCTGTAGCCCAATTGCCACCTTTGTCTTGAATACATTGAGCTGGAAAAAAAAAAATAATTGTGATTGCTATTGTTGTTTTTGTTATATCTCATGGATACTGGAATGAGCTTATTGTCTTAAAACTTGAAGGATAATTTAGCCAGGTACTCTGACAATGAATTTGGTCAGACCACCCCAGAGGAATGTGGACACAAGCCAATTCTACATGGTTTGTCTGGAAGATTCATGCTCTCCTCTGGGTTCAGAGCATAAGACAGCATAAATACAGCTTCTGAGATGCAGCTAAACAGTGTTTTAGCTGAACTGTGGTTCTAACACAAAAATAAATGTTCCTATCTTTGTAGTTTGCTTGGCATGGATTACTTGAGGAAGTGTTGTATGGCTTCCCTCAGCTGGAAGTTATGGTTGTTGAGAATCATATCAGACATAGAAACAGTCTCTCATGTGGAGAGAAAATGAAGTGAGTGAGACTGCTCACCGTACAAGGATGAAGTATAAGGAGAGTGAGATAAAAACCTATAAAATAGTAAGGGATTCAGAGAAATTATCACATCATAAAAAAGCAAGAGAATATAAATATGAAAATCTTGTATGAATAAAGGAGTATGTATCTTCAAACCATGCTATCAAACTGCAGATTCCATCATTGTTTGAGCCAAGAAGCTTAGGTTCAAAGTATGGTTATTTCTATATGAATGACAAGTATTTTGCATGATGTGATGCTAATAATAGTACACTGGAGAAAAAGAAAGTCTCCTTGTCTTAGCAATTAAGCAGGGTGACCTTTTGTAGACTGAATTACACTGTATTGCGTATTTATATATTTATTTTAATGGGAACATCTGGTGCTGGCTCATCCTGGAGACAGGTTTCTGGACAGAGCTGACTGCAGGTCTAATCCAGTTTCTGTATAGTGATTTCTCCTTTGATGAAGATTTTCTCAAAAATTACTGTTAACAGATTAACTAGAAATCTTGTCTTCTGAGAACAGGAACAGCTGTGAAATTTGATAAAATCACCACAGTCTGTTTTAATGGTCTTCTAGCAGTAGCCTTTCTGTTAACCCTGGATCATTTAACAGCTGGATAAGTCTTTCAAAAATAATTAAAATTATGTTTTCAGTGAATTTAATATTTTATACATTTTTTTTTTCAAACAGGAGCAGTGAAGACATAGATGCCAAAACTAAAAGCTTGGCATTGAACACACAGTTTTGCTCCCTGGTACATACATTTACATATGTATTTGTGAAGAAACAATGCCAGACTTAAATAAGCAGTGTTCTTATACCCACCCCCACAACCCTGGTGATTAACCTTGGAAATAAAAAAATGAATCCATTGTAAATTTTACCAGTTACTGTACTACAAATGGACTATGAAGTATGGCAGAAAAATATGTGGATCTAACTTAGAATGCATGCTTGTCTGACTGAAATAATTCGCCTTCCAGAAGTCTATTCCCTTAACTGGGTTTGCCTGTTTACCATTTGTTACTGTTAGAATCCATTGTTATTATAATTAATTAGGCCTATTTATATGTTTACCAATACTTTCAATATAGATAATTTTGTTTGAGAGTAGTAATGAATAACTGACATTATGTATATCAGCTACATAATTAATTACCATTACCTGATGTATGATACATTACATTTATTTCAACAATTAACATGTTTTGTCATTTTATTATTATCATATCTCCTCTTTTGACAAGTTAATAATAAAAAGGCAAAACAAAACATTAACTGCCATTGAAATAAATATATCTCAATTATACAACAAATAAATTCTTCAGCAAAGGCTGCTATGTACGAGTGTAGCAAAAGGTTGGAATTGCAGTGAAAACATAAGTCACAGTAATGTAGCTGATCATTCAGGGATGACAGGTGTCCAATTGTGCTTCTTTCTGTTTCTTAAAGCAATGAATGCCTTGCCATTCAGTTCATAGTTAATCTCAGGATGCCTCATTATTTATTGGATGATGTCCATCTTTAACAACTGCACCTAGCAGATCTGAGTATTTAGTTTGAGCCCTGAGATGCGTTTAGATGGCAGGCTGCTGTTTGCACTTCAGGGAGGTGGTTTGCTTCCTCATATTGTAATTTTAATGTATTATAATATGTTAGCAGCTGTACTCTTCTCTGTTCCTCCAGCTAGTGCTATAACTTCATCTTCACCCTCTTAGCAGAATCTTCCTTCTTTCTGCACTTCACCATTTGGTCTGATAGAGGATTTTGTACCTAGTGCCATGTGCTCCAGTCAATATTGACTTATTCAAGATACAAGCAAGAACAGTTAAAATATAAGAATTAATATAATTTTGTCAAACACAGGTAAAAATTATATTTATCACTTGGAGAGTTCTAAGACAAAATATATTTTTTCTGCACCAAAGCATCAGACAGGCCAAACTATTGAAATAAAAAACTCTAAACATTGCTTTTAATGGCAAAAGCTGATTGTTTGCATTCACCATACACTAAAAATGAAAAATGGAGCCATTTTACTAAAACTTTTCATGATGTTAAGAGCTTATTTTCTGTATCTCTGACTAAATAACATATATATAATATCCCAATGATCAGGTGTATATCAACATGTCTTGTAATGTAATATCTAATAATAAAATTTATCATTGAAAGAAGACATAAAAACATTTTCTTTTTCTATTTGCAGCTTCAATTTTATAAAGACTACTAAAAGAAAATGTAATAAAAATATCTAGGTAAATGCCTGGCTTGTGATCCTCATACTTAACTCTGGAAATCACAGTTCTCTTGTTGCTGAAGCACAAGGAATATCTAGTAAACAGAATTATGTTTTCATTCACTGCTGTCACATAATATTGTACTTTACAAATACAATTGTATTTCTTTTGGTAAAGGTTAACAACAATGTGGAAGGTGCATTCCCTGAGGGCACATGAATTTAGGATAATAAACTCTTTGTCCATTATGAGCCAATGAGACTACAAAAGTAAATCATTTCAATTTGGATTACAGAATATTTATTTTAGAAGTGCTTTGTTATGAGATGTGTTTTGGGATAGATTTAAGGAAGTGTTTTATGTCCTGCATAAATACCCCGTGAATGTACTATATCAGTTGAGCATGTATTTTAAACTGTGAGCAAAAATTCTTCCATTTTTTTATCTTACAGTAAACCAAAAAGAACCGTTATAACATTTCAATGCTCATCATTTATGCTTTAAATTAAGGGCTTGGGTGCTTTTGTGTTAATTTGGTGGTTTGAGTGGTTGGCTTTTCTTCCCTCTTTTCCTGTTCTCAAAAATTGTTAAGAGCATTTTGGGAATTCTGTGATCCTTACAAGTGGCCAAAGGCGTAGAGCACAGTTTTCTTTCTAACTGTGATAATACAGTCTAATAGATAATCAGTGTGTATTTATCCATGTAATTTCTTTTAAAAAGATTGCAGTGAATATAAACTTTTATGTTTATTTTTTGTGTGCTACAACTAAAAAGAAACATATTCAAAGACAGTGCCTTTCCCTCCTTTACCTAATCTTCTATCTTCCATAAATACCTTATTCCCAGCTGCTCAGGAACTAAGCCTTAAGCAGATTTAGTTATGTTTCTTTTCCTGAGATGCTTTTTTTACTGCTTATTTAATTTTTTCTTCTCCAGATAGCTTTTGTAGACATTACTGATAGTGCTGGGATTCAGAAAGGAGATGCTGGGATTCAGAAAGGAGTGTAGGGAAGGACCTCTGCCAACTTCAGGAAATCTGGTTGTGTAATTCACAAATTTGCTCCATTGCAAAATCCAACCTAGATTTTTTTTTTTTCAGGTAGAATATTGACAAGGAAAGGACAGCTGTTGTAAATAACATTGTGAAAGCAATTACACCCATGAAAGAATCATCACCTTTATAGTAATGATCATTTTAGTTGAGCTCTTATGTAGGGCTGACTTTATGTTGTACAGCAACAAAGAAAGTTAATCCTTTGCAGGCTTTCAGGTTGAGAAACTTAACTTTTTGTCCATTTTGTGGTAAGGAATCTAAAAGAGATATATATTGTATATTCAAAATTAAGTACCAATGGATGGCGTTTTGGTTTTTGGCATGATTACAGGGCATCTCTAAAAGGCAGAGACTGTAGCCTTAAATGAAGGATAGCCTTTACTGTAAAAAACCAACTCTGTGACTCACCAGACTCCACCTGTGAAAACCAAAGTGTTCCAAGCAGAAGATTTGCACATTGAGCACATGCAAAATAGCATTGCAACCTCTGTTATTGATTGCAGTTAGAGAAATTATTCCAGATAAAATGTAGACTTAAAACAGTAGGTGGGTTAGCACAGGTCACACAAAATGGCAGTGATTTTCATCTTCAGGTTTGTTTCAAATGCAGATATGGTTTCTTAACTATGTGCTCTGAAAGAGATGTACTTTATCCATTCATTATCTTTGCAGACACCTGTCAGGTAGCTGATAAACCAGCTTCAGTGATTACCATTGTTCAGGGTCCTAACACAAATATAGAGATGATACACAATGGGTTGGTGGTGGGTTTTGTTTGTTTATTTTTTTTACTGTAACCTGTTTTGCTGTTTGTTCTTCCTGTTATTGACATCATGCAAAGTATCTTCAAACTAATCTAATGATAGGTAGAGAAACAACCCTATATTAGTCAGAAACAAGTCAGCAGAATACAGTTCTGGTTGTTGATCATCTTTGGAATTTGTTCACTCATCAGGAAGCGTAGTAAACTCAGTACACCAAAGCATTTCCATTTTGTTTGAAGTTTGTCACATTTGGAAAGATGGTATATATGGGTTTGATAAAATCAAAAGATTCCTTTAATCAATAAGAGTATAAATAACAGTAGACACTTGCTGGGTTATAGGTGTCAGACCTTACGTTTCCTTTTCAGTACTTGCTATCATGATCTATCATTCATATAGTGTAGAGTCTCATTTAGCTTCAACTCATTTTATTAAACTTTGTTTGAATACTGGTAGCAGTTTCCAGTCTGTCTGGAGCTGTAGACGTTTCGTGATACTACAACATTTCTAGTGGGTTTTGGCAAAAATTCTACCTGAGTTTGTGTTTAAGTAGTCAGAACTTTTGGAAAGCAGGAGATAACAGTATGTACACGTTTTCTCGTTTTAAACAGTCCAAGAGAAAACTAAGTAAATCTCTACAGCATCAGAAGAAGCTATGCTGGAATTAGGGGGATGAACTAAAGTATGATGGACACTGCTGATTTAACTTTTAAATTGTATGTTGTAAAAAACTAGCTGTCTGATAATAACAGAAAAAAATATTGTTTACTATCTTAAGAAGTAGGTAGAAAAAAGACAAACAAGAGTCACACTTTGAGAAAAGCAAGCCTGTTCCTTCAAAGCTGTGAATTCTTTCTGCATTGGACAGTGATAACATAAAAAACTAACCTATGACATTTTACATACTGAATAAATTCAGAAAACAATTACAATTTAATTATATTTTTTTTATAACAATCTATTCTTGAACATTTGTCTCTATAAATTGCACTGCAGTCAATGCAGAAGAAACATTTTGGAATGCTGAATTTGGGGAGATTTAATTTATTCAAAATTCAAGCTAATTTGAACACTAGACATGTCACTTCAGTAACGTAATAATTCTTGGCAACTAATTGTAAGTTTAAATTTACTTATACAGGTAATTGTATCACAAATAATGAACAAATTATCAAAATTTATAGTACTTTGTAAGTAACTTGTTTACAGAAAGCACTATACTTGTCAACTGAAATTATTCACTGCCAATTCTTTCAGTGACTGAATTCAGAATTACAGATTCCTCAGTAAGGTCTTGTGGATAAACTCTCCTACTCTGCCTGGTTGACAGACACTCCTGCCTTTAATTTGCACAGTTACTTGCTATCACTGCTCTTGCACCTTTTGCTAAATGCAGCCATTTGGTGCAATGCAAACACTGTTGCTTTTGAACCAAGAGAACAGTTCCCTCTAACTTTCCCCACAGTCCAGGTCCAGCCTAGCTGAGGACAATGACAGAAGTGAAAGCTGGAGATAAATGCCAGCCCATCAAGAATCACTCTTCTCTCATCAGAAGGGCAAGAGTAACTGCCAGATAGTTTTGTAGATATAGTCACTCATGAAATATGAAGAGTCATGCACATTGACTCTGCCCTCACAGAATCACAGGTTAGAGGCTATGATAATACATTTCTTTCATTGGGTTTTAGGCCAAGATTTAAAAATGTAGCATCTTCTAAAAGCCTTTGTTTTACTATCCTTTGTATAAGTTGTGACTTTCAGCCAGCAGCATGGAGATGATTTTGAGATATCAGTGTGTCAATAAGTATTTATTACTTCTGAAGATCAGGGCATTTTCAAGGTATGTGCTCAGGCTCTGGTACTTTAGCATTACATTGTCCTTTGGTACCTTTGAAATCCAACATGTCTCTTTCTGACCTTCTGCTTCTATCCCTTCTTTGAAAAATATTCTCTGTTTTAAAGCATCTTCTTCAAATCTACTATTTCCTTTGTCCTGTGCTTCCCACAGGCATTACAGGTTGTCTGATGAATTCTGTTTACCTAGTCAGGTGAACTGTAGAGAAGTTGGGGTACAATTATTTTCCAAAACATTTCATAATTACTAGTAAACTTTGATTATTTCCTGGCTGTAAGTCATTGTAATCAGTAGACAAATGCAGTGTTAAACTTTGGGAAACAGCAGTGCAAGGAAAAGGCTGTTTACATAGAATTTATATTTGAAATACACTAGCTTAATTAAATGCTTGCCTTTTTCTGTGTGCTTTTATTTCACCTCTTTGAACTGACAATGTTCTCCTTCATCTTACTTGTGGTAAAGTCCTGTATGTTTCCAAAGGTATTGGTACAAAAAATGCAAAGGGGAAAGCTGGGATTTCGTTGCATTAAAGCATTGAATAGTTTTCAGGGAGCATAAAACTTTTCAGACCTCCTGAAGTGAAAAAATTAAAGCAGGATATGAATAAAGAATAATTATCTGCATCCTAATTTAATTGTAAATTTTGAAACTACCTAATTTATTTGTCAAAAGATATAAAATCCACTAAATCATTTTTTCCCAAGAGAAGAATTTTCAGACACATCTTTCTTCTTTTGATGGGGTAGAAGAGACTGCTGCTGTTTCCTCCAGCACTCAGCTCTGCTGATCCTTGTCTGCCTGAAAAACAAAGTGCAAGTTCTACACTTGCTGATCTCTCCTTCTCACAGAAGCACAAAATAGAAGATGGAAGCAACAGAAGGGACAGATATCTTTTCAGTAGAAATGGTGTTATGTGAGGGCTATGTGGCACATGAGTGTGACAACATCCAGCTACCAGGGGAGCATGAATCCAGCCTTCCTATGAAGACAGAAGGGTGGTTGCAGAATGAGAGCTATAGCAGTGCTTCTTTGCCCTTCCTTTCCCCATGACACCTGGACATTGCCCCTTTTCACAGCCTGCATTTTCCTGCATGATCAGAAAGGGCAGCAAAAAGGATTAATTGATCTAGTAAATTATTTTAATATCTTCTGATGTGATGAAAAGAAAGCTGTAAAAATCGGCACATATTTGTTCCAACTTGAAGACATGTAATAGCATTTAGTACAGTAATTTGATTAATGTTCTATGTTCTTTCTTTGGGTTTCTCTAATACACCCTGCTAAGCTTTTGTAAGTGTTTGCATACAGGAAATCAAGTGATGAAGAATATCCTGTGAACTATTCATACCAAGCAAACCAGAATGAAATACAGTATTTGTTGGCAGAATCATAAGCATCCACATTTGACTACTGCATGCTAGTTAACAATTTAACAACTGCTTGAGAAAGGAGATTAACTATATTATGGGCCCCTCTTGACTGTAACTGCTGCCTCAATACATGACAAAGTAGATGCCATTTGAGCCAGGCTGAGGCTTTTAAAAATCAATATAACTCTATAAATGCAACTTAGAAGCTTCTAGGCAACAAACTCAAATAACAGCATTGGTGCATGCTATTTAAGAGATAATCCAGAGCTAAAACTTTTAAAAGAAGTCTTGTCTGCAAAAGTAAAAGGTATGGTACAGGTCTCATTATTGGAAAGCAAAGGTCTTTTCTCATCAAACTCAGATGGCTAAAAATCAATCTCCAGTAGAACTGCTGTTGGAGCACTGAGGGGCAGCTGTGAGGATCTAATATAGCCTCTGAACTGGGGTAAGGAAAGAAGTTGTACACTTCCATCAAAAGGTAGATAAAATCTTTCCAGCTGCTTATTTCAATCTACCATTATTACCATGCTGTTGTCCGGGTTCAGTCCAAGCCAACCAGCAGTAATCTAGGTACAGTCTGATCTGATGCTTCATTGAACATGCAATTTCATGAACTGGGTCAAAGAGGATAAAAATGTAGAATTGAATTTCTTCAGACACTTTAAGATGTGGATTTTTTTCAGAACTCAATTCCTTTGATGAAATAATATGTTCTTTGAACAAGAATAAAATCCTGTATGAAAATGCATGTGGTTAACTTCATCTATTTCAGCACAGGAGAATGAATAGATGCAACAATAACATTTTTGTGGTATCTTATGAGTAATGGAATTCACTTCTGTCACTCTCAGATATCATTGACTCGCTTTGGCGCTCCAGGTATCCCTGACCTTCTAATTTGCTGTGATATATGAATATGTGAGAAACATTGCAGTAGTGATCCAAGTAATACTTCTGGCAATAGAGAAAGATTGGGGTAGACACTGATTCTTCATTATCCAGATTTGGATACTGCCTCTAAGCATAACTGTGCATTGGGGTTTTATTACTATTTTTAGCATGCTAATAGCATAGGTCTCTAGAGAGCACTTGTTTAAAGCCCCTATTAAAGTGTTACAGGTATTAAAACCTTATAAGAATTCAGATTTCAACATTTTATTTGAAGAGCCACAGACCATGTATTCCAATCCACTCTTCTTAATTTTTTTCTTATTAGTTTTATAGCTCCCACGTATCTTTTCAGAGAGCTCTTCGACAACCTGCAGCTTCTGCTGTTTCAGCACGAATTCACTTACACATCTCTTGAATAACACAGCTTCTCATTCTATCAGTTTATTAGTTTATCAGTGTTTTTTCAGTGTCTATCCTATTGGCAGTATGAATGTTTTTTTGGAATGATTCTTAGTATTAGAAAGTAAATATGCTTTATTCCAGTTCTAGGATATAAAATTGCTGTGGTCAAGAACACTTCAAAACTGGGAGCTGCATTCAGACAATGATGTTCACCAAAGCATAGTGATGCACTGAAGTTTCCTTGCTAAGCTACTTTAGTCTTACAGTTTAGAGAAATTTTTAAATACATACAAGAATTGTCATTGAATAAAGGATGCTATCATTGATGAAATCCAGAAGAGTTTTTTTTTCAGTACGGTTCCAGCAAACTGATAATTCAAGCTTCTAATTGTTAGCAAAACAATAGGAAGTGTATAAGCTGGATATTTGTCAGCAGGGGCCACTTCTGAAAAGACTTTGCTCTTTGAATTTCATCTGCTGCATTTGCATGAGTGAGTTATGTCAACAGTTAATCTTATTATAAGGGGTTATATAAGAGAATGAGGAAAAGACTAAAAAAATTGTTCACGTCTATTGGTGACCTACTGAAGTAAAGCAAAGATATAAAAAGCTAATATCTAAGAGTAATAAAGCAAATGAAGAAAACAGAACTGCACAGAATCTGAAAAGGCATTACATATAGTAACACAGGCACATTTTACATGATGCCACTCTTTTGCTAAATGCATACGTTTGTAGAGTGTTTCTTTTCTGGCATCTGTGGCAGAAACATCACCGACTAATCTCAAAAGGAACAGATATAATGAAGATTATTGGACTTGAATTCCAAAAAACATTGGGGCAGAGTTTAATCAGTCATGTATTTCTGAAAAACAGGACCGCACTTAATTACTTCAGAGTTACATCTTAATTCATCTACATGCCTTCACTAAGAGCAAAAATTGCCCTGATGTCGGTGGGGTTGTGCATGTGTGTGGCAGGATCAGTGGAAGGTTAATAGAGTGGGGCAGCAAATGCCAAGCTGCTCCTTCCCTGCTGGGCTTACTAAACCACCAGAAAATGAATTTGCTAAAAGAAAAATGTTCTTTATGACTTAGTGAGTTACTGCTCTCAATGGAGATGAAGCAGGGGATGGGAGGGGGTGATAGGAGAGCTGAGGTGGCAAAATTTGGGACAGTTGGGTTGATAAACCAACACAGCTGTCTGAGGTACCAAACCACAAAATCTGCCCCAGACAGTTTAACTGCCATGCTGTGTCTTAATTTACTTTGTAATCAGTTGTGAATGTTGGGGTTTTTTTTCTGATTTCATAGTAAAAGAGATATTTTAAGTCACTATTTTGCTGTTTATGAGTCATTGTTGTTCTCTTGGGGTTTTTCTTATTTGCATTTTAAAGTTTTTACCCTGATTACAATTTGAAACCTTGAAGACCAACTTTAAACATTGTCTAGTGTCTGTTTTACTTGAGTTGTGTTTTGGAGTGCTGCACACTCTCAGATACCCCCTGCAGACTTCAGTAAATGTCTTGTATGGTTTTCTTTGCCTAAAAACTAGATAGAATTAGTACTCTGTTTCTTTGCCTTCCCCTCCCCTGAAACTCTAGCAGATGATGGTTAAATTATTACAAACCTTTCTGTGTGGTAGCCCTAGGCATAGGGGAGAAAATGAAAAGGCCGAGAAAGTATCTGTGAACTGATCATCTTATTTAAATTTTCAGCCAAGAACTGCAGTGAATTTTTCAAACGATTTTTAATATTGTGGGTTTTTGTCATATACTTGTTGTCCTAATATTGTAAGTTGATGTATTTTATTGGCTTGAGACAACAATAAATAATACACTTCAGTTTTATTTAATGATTTCTGGTTTCAGTGGTAGGGAAGCTTTGCCAATTTTAAATTAGGTCTTGGAGTAAATTTAAAATTAATGAGATTTAAAGCTGTGATTTGTTTAAGGATCCAGAACATTCACTCTTTCATCTATTCATCAAGCTCTTTAATTACCTAGTATGCATGAAACCTGTATTATGTCTTATTATTGAGAGATTAATTTTATGAAAACCTCCGAGTGATGCATCATTAGAATGACTCTTGGATAATGTATAGTCTAACCTTTTCTGCTAATCCCACCACAGAGGAAGAAAGGGAAGTTGACAACTCTTATGCAGTGTTTTATTCTTACTGTTCCCCTGCAGTATTATCAGCTGCTAGCAGATAGTTTGTCTCTACTACTCCTTTAATTTCTAATCCTCACCTGTGTATAGCTGTCCATCATGTTCACCCTGAGCTCTTGTACGTGCAAGTGCCATTTGGAAAGTATCCTAATTGTTATTCTGTTTCAGTAGTGTACAGAGGCCCTACTGCCTGAGGCATTGCGAACAGGGAGTAAAGGAGTGTGTCTGCCTCTGAGGTTGAAATACTTACGTGAGTCTCTTGTCCCGCAGGGAAATACAAGATAGAGAGACTGATTGGCACACCAGTAAGTGTACAGTAGACCAGAGAACTTCAATTTATATGTTTCGAGTCTCAGCCCAGTCCCTCAGCTACAGTAGTATCTTTTTCCCTTCTCCAGTTTGGAGTGTGTGCTCTGTCTACACTTGTCCAAACGGCTGCTTGGGACAGCAGTTGGAGTAGTGGTGCAGAGCTGGGGATGTGACTCATGCCTGTGTTGGGCCACAGCTTAGTGGTAAGTGCAGCATCACCTGTGCCCAGGGCAGCAGTCTGGTTGTGCTCATCCTCCATGAGCGATGGTAAGGACTGGATCAGGGGCTGCAGTGGATTTCAAACTAGCTGATGACAGAGCTTTGACTATGCTCACTTCCTCAGCCTGGCTGGGCACACAGCTCAAGGTATGCAGTGGTATGAACAGAGAGGCACAAAAAGATGGACTGCTATTGAAAGAAATAAACATCAAAATGTAGCAAAAAAATTGTTTTCCTGAGATGTATTTTGCCTTCTCATATTGTGATCTCCCCTCTTTGCTGCCAAAAATGTTTTTTTTTTTCTATTTTTTCCACAGTGCTTCCATACCAGGCTAAATCTCTGTTCTCTTGAAAGCTAATATATCAAATTTCCATATTAATATTTGTGAGAGAAATATTGGAAATGTTTTATTTCATTATCTCACAGCTGAGGACTGTAGTCACACTGTGTTATAAAGCAGCTAATTACAGTGTTGGTGACTTACAGTGTGCCATGCCTGCAGTGCAGTTTGTCAGAGTTTCTGAGAATTTGCAAGAGAAGAAAATCGTTTGCAGAGTACTTTGTTGAATCTAATTTGAGAAATGTTGTACATCTGGCATCTTCTCACTGCTAAACATCTCCTAATCAAAACTTTTCACTTCTAAAGGCATTTACATTTCATGGAAAACTTGATAAATTCAGATTATTTGACATATGTAGTTTTCCTTTGTCCTTACATGTTAAATAAAAATGTTTACAATAATGTAACAGAATATTTGTATGCCATGATCCCTCCTGCTACTCTTCTGCTGGGTTTGCAATCATCATCATCCCATGGTAATCAGTTGTGGAGTTGTGAAGCCATAATTAAAACTTCAGATGAGGAACAATGAGTAAAAGGAGAACTTTTTTTTCTCTACTCAGCCTTCATTAATGTAATCAATAATAAAACCTTCAAACTGTAATGTTTTCCAAATTGCAGTCTTGCTTAGGAGGAACTTGTAAAAGTGGCTTTCTTCTGAGTTTTATAGAAAGCTCTCTGTGGTCAGTCTAACATTGCATGGAGACCGCTTTCTTTTTCAGACAAAAATCTATACTTTTAGAAAGAAAAAAAGAACATTTGGCAGTTGATTCGGTTACAGTGACTGAATTAACTAACACTGCAGAGGTCTGGAGTTCCCCTCTTATGGAAGAACTTGGAGTGTTTTGATAAAAATCTGTCTGGCTGCTTTAATAGGATATATGTTAAAAGCAGCTCATGGGTATTTATGTGACATTCAGGAAGTCCTGCTGATAGATTCATGAGTCCAATAGCTACCCCTCTAATGCATTAGGTGAGATATGTTGCCCGTGCTGTTTAGAGACTCCACTATGTGTCCTTCCTCTGGTGCAAGGAATTACTAATCCCATTGTTGCATTAATGCCTTGTGATTATGGATCAAGTAAGTTGTTCTGTGTATTGACACAGTGACTTACGTGATTAGACTCCTTCTCTAGTTATCACAGAAATCCTTATAATAAAGTATGTTGTGTCACGGTTTTTCTAACAGAGGTATATTTTAGTGATGGAAATGTTCCCTGGGTTTCTCAACTGATGACTGTCACTATAGGTCTGTGATCTAGAGGATCCAGCAGAGAGTGGGACACTTCTGTGGCAAGTCCATCAGTGTCTGCCCTCCTGCAACTTACCATACTAATGGACTGGGCAAGTGCAGGGTGAAGAAGAGAAGCAATTTCCCTTTGGTCATGTGGCAGATTTACGGTACAGGCTTGCATTAAATCCACATTTCCAGTCCCTTGCTCACTAGAGACCCCAGCCTTCCCTGGTGTTTATAAATTGAGTTTCTCTGTCACAGTTTTCTGTTCTTTACCACTGATGGAGGTACTCTTTTAAAGTATCAGAATACAAATATTTCTAGGAAATAGTTAGTGAACATCACTATATATGTTTCCTGTACATACACACACACACACACACATATATATATAATGGCTTTTAAAATAACACATACTTTAATTTCCACTCAAAAAGACATATTGTACCAATACTAGGAAAAGCACATTTTTCCCAAATGATTACAGAAGATGAGGGAGCCTGGAATGACTCTATTTTATTGAGTCTTCTAATCTGTCAGCATTAGAGATTTTTGATCTATTTCCTGTACAAAACAGTTGTATTGTGTGTGTTTGAAAAATACCAGAATTAACTTTTAATAAAGGTATACTTTCTGCTAGCTATAAGTGTGAGTTTAGAAGGTATGTCCAACCACCTAGCTATTGTGAGAAGGGGCAGGGTTTAAGAATACAGATTTCTGTATTCTAACACATTCCATATTATTAACCAAAATGGTACTTTCTGTGTGCACAGAAATGCCTCCTAGGAGATGCTCTAGAGCAAATCTGTAATTCAAAGTGACTGTTTTATGTTATTCTCTTTCAGCACTTTTTCTCCTTATAAACTGTCAGCAACCAATGTAGTTTGTTTTTTTTCTCAGTCATTTCAACTAACAAATCTTAATCTGTATCTTCAAATTAAAGGCAGAAGAAATCAATTACAAGCAGTTTACCTAAATTGAATTGCACTGACTCTTTTGATTGAGCTTAAGTCATGTGGCTGGTGTTCCATAGCTTGGTGACTATAAAACTTCTAATTTGATTTCCATCATTAATATCTGGTCTTTCTGAATTATGAACTCATTTTTTGCAAGTGCTTCAGTATTTCCTCAAAATTTGCCGTTTCTGCGGATACTTAGTTGGCAGTTTTGTTTATTAGAGCAGTTGTGAGATGTAAATGCAAGAGAGTTGAGCACAGGCTACTCAAGATTACCAGATTCTCTTCTTTTGCTTCCATAATTTGCCATTTTGAGCTAAGGACACTCGAAAAGTGATAAACTGAGCTACAGTAAACTTCTGTCTTCGTTCACATACTGCATATCTGAAGTTACTATCTCTTGAGTTACTGTCCTGAGTAGATACTTCTCTCTCCTCAGGATGATAGTACAATACATTGGCTGATGTTACAATACATTGGCTCAGCTGCCTCTGTACTTGCTTGCAGTGTTTGTCTAGATCACAGGTTACAAAACTCAAACTCTGCTGACTGACTCGCAGAGAACCACCCCTGTGTGTGGTTTCCTTAATGAACTGAGGACTGACTCATGACACATGCTGGAAACCAGCAGAGTGGGCTAGTTTGAAAACTCACATCCTCCTCCTTCAGATAGGATGCTCTGCCTCCATGCATGCATTTCTTTGTACTGTGGGGGTGTAGCACTATTTGTTTAAGTTCATATTCACTGTAATGCATAAAAATTAATTGCGACAGATTTAGAAGTTACCTTTATGCAGATAAACAAAATTTGAAGGGAAACAGTTGCATTATAGGTAAGAACTTACCACATTCTGTAAGACATTTTTTTCAGTGCCCAAAATAAATTTAAGTCTGGAAGAAGATGGTGTAATACATTTTAGGATTACAGGATTTGCAGAAATAGTTCTGCAAAAATACTGGGAGGGTACAATTGTAAAGATAGATGCTCCAGTCACAGATATCCAAAAAACAGCATTATATTTTTGTTATAATAAACTGATTTGTAACTGGTTCTTATTTAAATCAGCCTGCCCGTCATAATTAGTCCTAATTATAAGTCTTGTTCAATGCTATAGAGCAGAAACTGTCTTTATACTAAAAAATGAATAAAATTTACATAGGCAAATAGATCATACTCATACATGCTACTAATCTTTCCCACCATAGGAATGATTTTTGTATCAGAAATATATACCTGGGGTATAATACAGTTTGGCCTTGTACCACAGAAGCAGAGCACTGAAGCTCAGCTCTTGTCTGTGTTGCTCTTTTTACACCTACAGTTCTCCTGTGAAAGGAGGCAGGGGCACCTTCCTGCAGTGTACAAAGAGCACCTATTTGGACTCAAAATTGTTGTGCACTGAAGGTAAAAATAAACATGAGCTTTTTGGTTGCCTTACTTTGTAATCCTTATTGGGTACATTTGTTATTTTAGGACACAGCATTTAATTTTACTCTATTATCTGTATACTTAGAACTCTGGTATTTGTGGAAGATTCAAGGCATGTTGTAGATTTCTTTTACTACTGCTGCAGGAAGGAAGTTTGATGAGGAGCTATATTATGTATGACTCACTAGATATTACTAAACATTCTTCGTTGTCGTGCTTTGGGATTATCAAAGTGTTGCTAGTTAGAATTTTTCTGGATTAATGAAACAGATCGCAAATCTCTGCATAGCAATGTGCCTGAAGTCTGTGAAATGTTTTCTGAATAAGGATTGGATCAGGCCCATTGAGAATACAAAGTGCTGGAAATAACATGGTGTTATTTTACAGAACCTGCATTTGGTTGTTTTCTTGCAGCGGCATTATAGCCTAACTAATTAACAACTTGAGTTTTCTTTAGTTTGCTTATGTCTAACAATACACCACTAACATCCAAATCTTTGTCTTTACTTAAGCACTTCTGACTGTCATTGACTTCTGGGGCAACTGTGTTTGAATATGGAATGGAAAACGTAACAAATTGTCAGAGCTTCTTGTAGAGATTTATGGTCTGTACACATTAAAGTTGAGATTATACATCAGTTTTTGGGGAGTTCAACACCAAGATTTAAGATGGAAGCTATCTGGTGTTGATCCAAGGACTACTACCTGTTTATGGAATTGAAGTGTCAGAGGCAAAGAGAATGTTTTAAAGAAGTTTCAAATGTCTTATCAAAATACCCAGGAGATTCTTTAACGTAAAAGATAATTTTATTTTTGCTCACAAATTCTATAAAACATGAGAAAAAATGTGTATGTGAAGGCCAAATATGAGCAGCTAGTCTCCAACATTAGTCAGATCCCTCTGACATGTTCTGAATTCGGATACAAAAATACCTGTTTTTCTGGAGATCTCTCTACTCTTTTCAATCAGGGGAATAGAAACATGTCATTTCATCTGAGGCCAGAAACCTGCTTTTTAGCGCTTGGAATATATAACTTTGCTAATAATATTAACTAAGTATTATGACTCTGTCTATAAGCTTATTTTAATGCCTGCCAAATGATCCTTGCATAAATTTATGTTCAGTCACATTTATTTGTCTGGAATCTTTACTTATCCTCTGTTTTTGGAACACAACAGTTCTGAAACCAGTTCTCTCAAGATGAGCTCGGACAAAAATTGTTATAAATGCATAGATTTGTCCTGTGGTTGTTTTTTTCATTTGTTTGGGGTTTTTTGTTTGTTTTGTTTGTTTTTTGTTGTTGTTGGTTTTTTTTGTTTTGTTTTTTTTTCTTATAGATCTTTACTATCTGCTTCTGGTTTCACTCAGGAAATGAGTGACTTGAATGGTGACTTTTCCCAACAACTTAGAAAATCTAAGCAAGTTAGAACGACTGTTAATGTCAGAATTGGTGTCTGACTTTATGCTCGAAGAAAAAAATGTGCAGGTGATATACTATATGGGATTTAGCATTCCATTTTGTTTCACAGGTAATTTGCCACTTATTTTCAGTTTTGGGTTTTTTGTCTTTTTTTTTTTTTTTTTTTAGTTTAACGAATTTGCTGACAGCATTTTATAGGATGTATGAAAATTAGGACTATATTATCAGTTGGATCTGGTAAGCTGGCATAGCTACATTTTGTACCAGCTGAGGATCTGTCTTTCAATTTGGAAAATATTTTATACCCTGTTCCTCTTTTCATATTAGATTTGGACTCAAAATATAAAAACTGGAATACAGTTTCCCTCCATTTTCTATTTCTGTCTTAGTTTCTAAACTTCCTGGAAAAGGGGCCATCCCTATTCTTTACAGAATAAACCTTGTTAATCAATAATCAAGAAAAAAAAGAAACTGTAATGGACTACAAGAAACGGATTACTATCCATTATTTGTGTGCATCGTTAAAGAGAATACCTGGTCATTTGAAAGTACCAAGACAAACTTCACTGTAGGTATATTATGTATATAAATGCTGAAGCATTTCATGGTGGTATTACGTAAGAATCCATTTTCACTCAAGGAATTAATTTTGTTGCATTGGGTAGCTCTCAGTTTGCAGCTATAGCCGCACACACTGCAGTTATTTCCTAGTCAGGTTTGTCAGAAATACAGCAATTAATGGTCAGGGGTTTGCATTGTTGTTTGGGGTTGTTTTTATGTCAGTATAATGCAGTACATAGAAAATCAGATTTGATACAAATAGTGCCATGTGAGCAAGTAGGATGGCATGAACCCAGTGACATACGGAGCAGAAGCGCTGCCTTCGAGGCACAGTGCATGAGGGTGTGGTCCAGCAGGAGCGGATGGAAATAACAGCATGACTTCTCAGTTGGGCATGTGGGAGGCTTTGCTGGATATTGGAAATGTGTATTTATTTCATGAGATGGAAAAACTTAAGCATTAAACATGTTTGCTCAATTAAGTTATTGAACCACTGGTTGAATTACTCCTGCAGTATGTTGTTTAATCCCCTGGTGATAGTTGAAGCTGCTAATGCCAACACTAAGAGAATATTTCTGTTTGCTTCAATTTTGATATTGACATCAACAATGTTACATTGTTTTTATATCGTTCTCATTTTCTATTTAATGTATATTTTTATGTTGTGCCATTTTGTCCAGAAAAATAATACTGTCATTTCATACATAGGAGAAACTAGGACAAAACCAGATTAATTGAGCTGTCTTAATCAAGGAGATGTTTAGAGTTAGAACCTAAGGAGCTGAAGTCAGAGCTTTTAATTTGATCTGCCAAATTATGCCATCTTCCAAAATGATAGGTTGGTAGGTTTTATGAACTATTTGTTCACCTTACTGTTTTCTGTGAAATACAGTGATTCAACTCTTTACAGTATAGTGCAGTGTGAAGCACATAGACAATCCCTCTGCTTTTAGGTGCCACTCAGTGTACCTGCTTGCCATGGTGCTACTGCCAACTTCATCTCAAGGCATTAAATTCTTGACAAAGCATGGCTCTGCTTCTGAACAGAGACTGTGTCCAAAAGCGTGCCATGGCATTGAGAGCAAGGAACTGTGTTGATGGAGGGGAGCTCTGCGGTCTAGTATGAGGCAGCCTGGAGAATGCCCAGAAAAGACCTCAACCAGGGCCATGAAAATTAGTTAATGTGTGTGTTATGCCAGATCATTTGAGAGAAATGCCAGCTGGCTGAGCTGCTCATCTTGCTCTTTTCTAGGAGGGATCCTTCTTTCTAGAAATTTGCCCATTGCATATTTATGATCTCTTCTCAGTTTACTTTAGGTGATTAGAAAATACAGGACCTCACCATACTGCATAGTAGATGAGGATTTTGAATCCTGTAGCTAAATATATTTGTATTTATATATCCACATATACACACATATCTAAAGATACTGTAGGCAAGTTCAGTCAGGATTTTGACTTTCTAAATTCATTGCATTCTGCTTAGAACTATCACTTATAAATAAAAATAAAATACTTTTTCTAACAGGAAACTATATGTAATCTATATTTGTATTGTACAGCAGCCATCAAAATCTATTGGTTTTGCAAAAATATATGTCAGAATTTCATGAGATAAATCAGGAAAATGAAATTCAGCAATGAGTTTCCCAAAGCAAACCACACTAGCACACAATTTTATGACTGAATCTCCTCAGTTTTGGAGTGAAGGCACAACAAAGTACATATTTCACTCTCCTGTTTTGAATGTTTTTCATTTGTCCAAGCCAGTTAGTCTAGCAATTGGCAGGGACACTCAGTCCTGTTATGAGTATTGGCTTGTAGCACATGCTCTAATCCAAATGTCTCAGCTCATTCGTATCAGACATTATCGAACCAGTTATAACAAAATCTACAGTTGCAATGCAATGTTTGTCATTTTGACCTTTGGTTTGCAAAGCATGCATAGGAAGCCCAATATTTTGTGTTGTGTTGGATACATGTGGTTTACAGATGGAGCAGATCCTGTGTGCCCAGAAAGCTTTGAACATATGCTATGTTATATCAAGTTCTCTGTGTGATGAGTAGATGAGTTTTACTGCACAAGCACTCACTGACCTTTATCACCATCAGGTGGATCTATGTTTGTGTGTTTGTATGTATTTCTAGATGTTGCAGCTATTTGAGTGACTAAGTGTGTGTGGGACATCAAGATATCATGGACAAATATTCCAAATCTATTTTTTCTATACAGTCGGGATTTCTGGGTAAAAATGAGGAGTATGGCTATGTGTTTTATGGCTGCTGTTGAGTTGAGTTGTTTCTAGAGGTAATATTTTCTAAAGTCAGAAGAAAAGCAATGGCTGCAGCTAAACAATGCAGAGGAATACACTTGTATTTTGGAGGAGAAGAGAGAGTATAGTTGGAGGAAGCAAATAAAGCATGAAATTATAATGCTAGATTTTATCAATTTGTAAAGCTTGATTACTTGTACTTATGATATATTAGAACAGAAACAGAATCCAGGTTAATCTTTGCATGATATGCAGTAAAAGATATTATAAAAAGGACCATTACTGTGATTATCAGATAGATTTTTAATTAAGTTCAAAGTTGCTTCAGTAGAAATTTTACTTATCTCAAAATATTTGGAATTGTTCATCTTTCTAAGCTTACTTCTCTTCTATAAAGATCATGAACTTGGCTTAATTAGAAGTAGTAGTTATAATGTCAGAGGAAATTAATTTCAGTGAACTAAACGGTCCCTTTGAGGATCACAGTATCCACCTGTTGCTCTCATCTGTAGCTTGGAAATACCCACGCTCTGATGATGAGTGAGCTTTCATTATCTGCATGATGAGAGTTCCTCTGCTGGCTTGCTCACAGTGATGAACACTAATATCAGTAATAGAGACTTGTAGCATCACTGAAGGAGACAGTTTCATTTCTTCCATGTTTCTCTGTATCACCAAAGTTTCTTGATTTTAGAAGAGGTGATTTCAGGCTCTTGAACCAGGTTTCTATACAAGATTTTTACAAGGTAGTGTGTGACTGTTGTCACTTAGGAATGCCTATATGTGGTATGTCCAGTTTACTAGTAAAAAAGACAAATATTTATATACTGTGCCACCACAGCCAGGCTTAGATTCTGAGTATGAATATTTTACATCAGAGTTATTAGGTCCCAAGTGCAAGAAAATGTTTTGGGGTTTGTTTTTTTTTGTTGATGTGTGGTTTGTTTTTTGATTTTTTTTGTTTGTTTGTTTTGGTTTTTTTGTTGTTTTTGTTTTGTTTTTTGTTTTGTTTTGTTATTGTTGTTGTTGTTTTTTCCCCAGAGCTTTCTCTCACTGTTAGCTTGAAATGTCTCCCTTAAATTATTATTATTATTATTATTATTATTATTTTTAATTGAATGTCTTTCTTTTGGATGTTGCTACACTACATTTGTATCTAAAATGGTGGAGCAATCTTACATTCTAAAGGGATTATATTTGTGTAAAAATAAATACAGTTGCTTTTTTTAGGTGTCAAAATATTAAACAAAAAGGAAAGTTATTTGTAAATAATTGTTTAAAAATGCATTTTGATACAAAGTTCTGCGGTACTCAACATCCTTAGTAGGTTGTAATGTTCTAAATTCATTGGTTAAATTAAAATGCTTTTTTCTCATATTAACTAAATGCAGTGTGTATGCAAGTGAACAAAAATAAAATTGAAATTTACATTTTCATCAAATGAATAACCACATGCTGAGGATTGCTCAACTGCATTTTATGATTATGCAAATGAAACAGGTTTTGCAACTAGGATATGTACAATAAATGGGAGTTCCATTATTATGTATCAAAAAGCCATTAACCTTGAAAATTATATACAATTGACATGAACATTTCTAAAAAATGTCTAAAAGCTGTTAATGTTCTCTTTTTCTCTCCCATATGTATAGGTACTGTGTATTAGGCTTAGAAAAATAATTCAGAATGAATAATTTATTAAATGAGCTCTGCCACTTTTTTGTTTATGAACTATCTGTAACAACTTGCTGGGTTCTTTATTCATTATTTAAAATCAGGGAATACTGCTGTATAATTCCTCGTCTGCTGACATGAACATGAGTTACAAAAGCCGTTCATAACAAGCACTTGCTATTTTGAAAAACTGTAGAGGGAGCAGAGATGGGGTGGTGAGCTGCATGGCAGCCTCCCAGATTAAAAGTTTCTTCGTTGTGAATACTCATCTTGGTGTAGTCTGTGAATTTGGGTATTTGATGGTTCTAGATCAGATTATATTTTTTTCTTAACCCCAGTAACAAAACTACTGGTACTGGCAGGGAGAGCAAAATGGGGCCATCTCTGAACATGTTCAACGTTCTCCTTTGCTAGGGAGATGGACCCTAGATGAAGGACCCTCTTTGGCTGTTCTTTTCTTCCCTTGTCTCTGTAAGAAAGTGAATGTGTTTTCTTGCCCAATTTTCACTTTTAGACTGAGGTTTACATCAAAACCCCTGCCAAAAAAAAAAAGAAAAAAAAAAAAAGAAAAGTTAGCATAGATCATTGCAGAAAGAAAATATAGATAAAGTAAATGACAGTGTCAGAGATGAGAAGGGCAGGAGGAGCTGGGAGTCCATATAAGTTCAGTTGAATGTAAGGGTACTGTTGTTTTGAGAATTCTAAAGTAGAATATTAAAAGTGCAAGTCATTCCATAGGCAAAGCAGACAAGTTACTTTATAGATTTGGAAAAAAATCTGCAGGAGAAAGGTTATTTAATTGTAGTTTTTCAGTACTAGGTTTGTCCACAGAAAATAGTCTTTTGACTTTTACAGAGAAAGTTTTTTGAACTCCTGCAAAAATCTGTCACAGAAAAGATTATGACCGAACATTTAATGTGTTACTCCTGCTAAGTTTGCCAGAGAACAGAAAGCTAGATCAGTGGCTTGTTTTTATCACTTTCTGTAAACACTCTCCAAATTAATCTCAGTATGTACCAGAAACGGTAATATCTAGTCTTTATACATGCTCAAAGAACAGATTTAGGGCACTTTGAAGGATATATTTAAAAAGTGAGCATTTGCTGTAAGTTAAAAGCGTCCTTTTTGACATCTCTAGAACACATTTCTCGAAGTACTGAGCAGTGATTGAGCTTTTAATTCTGTAAATATCTCTGGATATGTTAACAGGAAACAGTGAAGAAAACCAGTTTTCAGCTTACCTCTGTGTATCCAAGTGTTGTCCCAGAGTCTGTAAGAGAGCATAGGAGTACCCAAGAGATGGTGACACACTCTCAAACCTTCCTTAATGTCTCCTAAAATCTTGCCAAACTAGGCTATTTCTAATATCAAATGCCTACTGTGATGTTTTTCCCGTCTTTCTTGAGTGTAGCAGTCAGCAGTGATTTGGGTACCAATTTCTTAATTTAAAGTAACATAATTTGTTGAGGTTGGTACCTGGTGAGGGTAAGCTCTTGGTTTCCTTTTCTGGCAAATACTTCTGGAAAGGTTTATTCTGGGGTCCTATCTACTGTAAATTTTACATTATGAGTAAGAAATTCTTTTAACATGAAAGCTTAGATGCTGAAGCAGAAACTGGCAGCCTTATTTGATCCTTCCTGTAAAGTCAAGCAGCCTTACTAATATAGAAAAATAATGAAAACAATCTCCATGAAGTACAGGAATGTTAAGAGTTGTTATTATCTGTAACTCTTCAGCCACTAGATGGTGGGAAAGTTGTAATATGAGAGCACTTGGGGACTTGATCTGTCCTCCCAGGGTAAGTCCACAAGCAGGTAATGACTGAACCCAGCAGTCTTTAAATCATTGTGAAATTTTACCTTGAGGTGGCATCTGGATTGTGGCATTGCTTGTATATCTCTATATTAAATCAACTTTGTGCTGGAGAACCTTGTCTGCATTACCAGGACAGCTGTGATGAAAAGAGTTCCCTTCAGTTGCCAATTTTACCTAAGAAACTGAAAAAAGGCTATTTCATACTAAATTCAAAACTACCATAGCCACATTTCTGGCAGTGCCTATTTTAAAGCTAACTCTCATATGCCCTGATGCCTTCATACCCACTGTTTCATTAAATAATTGTCAAAACACCCAGCACACTTAAGTATTGATCAATTTTTCTTTTGGTAGATTCTGTTGCTTACAGGGTGACCTGTGGCTTATAGTGTGAAGAGAAGGTGTGTATCATTCTCAAAAAATATTGCATGCATAAGGGGCAAATCTTTCCTCCACAGTGCAATGGAATTGGCCAAGTTATTTTTTTTCTGTGGACATTTGGGGAAGAAATGGTTTGATTTAAAGGTATGTTTAATGGGTTTATAACTCTGCTTTGTTCTGAAAGGCAGCTCCATAAATACTTCTGTCTCTGGGATCAGGGACAGGGAAATACTAGAGTCCAACACAGAGCTGCAAAGGTGATTAAGGGTCAGGTATATCTCTCTTGTGTGTAAAGGCCGAGGGCCCTTGGGCTGTTTGGCCTGGAAAAGAGAAGACTGAGAGGGGATCTTATTAATGTTTACAAATATCCAAAGGTTGCATGTCAGGTAGAAAGGTCCACTCTCTTTTCAGTTGTACCCTGCGATGAGAGGTAATGGTAGAAAGATGAAACACAGGAAGTTTCACCTGAACATGAGGGAAAACTTTACTGTGAGAATGACAGAGTATGGAACAGGCTGCCCTGGGAAATTGTGGAGTCTCCTTCTCTGGAGACTTTCAAGACCTGTCTGGATCTGTTCCTGTGTGGCCTGCCCTGGATATTCCTGTGCTGGCAGGGGGCTTGGATGCAGTGATCTTTAGAGGTCCCTTCCAACCCCTACCATTCTTTGATTCTATGATCCCTTGCCAGAATGTCTGCTGTAATACCATATTTATCACCTCACCAGCCAGTTCTCCTGCCTCTTTGATCTTTGAAATAAATTGTAGTCCCAAATTCCAAGGCAAACAGCTGTGATACCAGCCCTTAATGATAGCTAAGTTCAGTGCACATTTTAGGAGCATCAAATGATGACAGTGCCTATGATTTATATGCTACCTTTTATTCCTAGTGATCTCAAAGCACCTATAATTTCTGGCAAACCTGTGCTGAGTTAATAGGTTATTTCGGAGTCTATTACATTTAAGTGCTCAGAAGAAAGCCTGATTGATGGCTAAGATGGCCCAGAACTTTAATTACCTTAATGAACATTTTTTTTGACTTAACGGGAAGTCTATCACTAATGCAAGTAGAGCTATGAACTTTAGTTCCACCAGTAATTATGTTAAAGGCTGAGCTTGGTGGTCATTTGAAGACTTGTCAGTCAACAGGAGAACAGATTGCTGTTGGGGAGATGGTTTTGAGATTATTCCAATGTGAAAGTTCTCTTTAACCTAGCAATTGTGATGACACATGCTTTGTCTCATGTCATTTATGCCCCACTGTATTCTTCTTACGCCTCTTTGTTATTGTACTTTTAAACCTTAATCATTTTTTTCCCACAGAAATGAAAATTGTTATTAGCATCTGTTGTGTCTGCATAATTACTATGCCTGTTAAAAGTTTTATTCCTATTATTTCCAGATCTCTTCCACAGATTCTTACATTGGAATTAATATATCTTACAAATACTGTTGGAGTGATAAGGTTCATAATTTTTCAGTGTAAACTTAGAATTGCCTACTGATGGCTAATACTATAGTGGGTACCATAAAAAATATTAGAATGAAAAAAAAAAAGTATTAGAAAAAAACCCAATAATTCGAAGTTGTGTTTTACTGTGTATTTTGCCAAGGAGACCTGGCTTTGTGCATGACTTCAGGACCCAGACTCCTTGTACCAAATGCAATACAAATATGAAGAATGTGATGATTTGCATGTATGCACATTCACCTTTTATACCTGTATTCTCATCACTGGAGATTGAGGAGAAGGACAAAGAATGCCGTTGACTTTTCAGCTGTAGGTAACTGCTTGTGCTGGTTGTTTTTTTAAGCAATAAGGAGGATTGAGTTGTCAAAGCAAATGTAGGTAGTAAAGTCATTGAGCGTTCAAACATGACTCTGTGCACTTTGCAGGCTTTTGCATGAGCATATGATGAGTAGCAAGTGAATGCCCACCTCCAGAATAGTGCTTAACAAAGGCATGTGTTGGTATCAGTTTTTTTTGTAAGCTTTTGGTAAAAAGTGGAGAAATTGCCAGAATGGTTTGAGAAATCTTCAAACACTACAGAGCTGCTATAGTGATTCCCATGGACTACTCTCTGGTGTCTATCTTGTAAAGCAGGGGTGATACTGGAGTGAGTTCAAACAACCTGTATCCCTTGGGATATTAAATGTATGGGGCTAAATATCCGTGTGCACAGCTTCTCCCCTCTTTTGTCATTCACAGGTAAAGAAATGATCTCAAAACCCATCAAAGTGATG
The DNA here is from genome assembly GCA_024611195.1 of Ceyx melanurus. NCBI lineage: Eukaryota > Metazoa > Chordata > Aves > Coraciiformes > Alcedinidae > Ceyx > Ceyx melanurus. Next base: position 86,307 of record JANHGL010026198.1, on the reverse strand, counting down.
CTTTTCCATTCTCAAGCCTTAATTCTGAATAGTGATATATATTCTGGATAGATATTTGCTGTTGTTTCAGCTTCTGATATCAGAAAGAAGCCTAACTGCTTCTTACATTTATTCCCAAGGAATGATGGTTTACTAGTTTTGAAGCCTCAGGTTTAACCAGTTTCATATTTCCCTCATTAACCTGATGCGTGTCCTATCAGAGGAGCTTCGGAAATGGTTTGAAATCTTTCCATACTTTCTCACATCTAGCAGCTCTCATTTTTGCTTATCCTAGTCCATGACAAATTTTTGGAAACTGTAGTGGAAGCACTTTGAAAAGACAGATTTGAGTATCAGTAGGAAGCTCTACACATCAACATAAAAAAGTGTTGGACTTTTGGTAGTAGAGCTGGGCTCAGTGAACTTTGAAGCATGCAACTTCTCGCTTCAAACCCTATGTTCACCTAAAGCTTTAAAAGCACAGAAGTAATTATTTAGCTGATAGTTCTCTCAGTACAGATAACTCTTATCATTTGCCTTATATTGTTTGACATTCTTAGTGTCTAAAGGTGTGAATCTGTGGTCTCTACGGTATCATATAATGTTTTTATGTCATTCCAAACTCAGAACTAAATGGTCTTGTTACATTGGACTAGTGTCCTTTTTAAAATTAATTTTTCCCAAGCAATATGATCGCAATGATCTCATTCTTTGAGTGGTTAGACTGTGTGCAATAGGTCTGAAAGAGACAAAAAAGCAGCTTTTGGAAGAACTGTTAAAAGATATCAATTTTTCACAACCACAATAGAACCTCATAATTAATTTAGATAAAATTTGTTTTCCATAACACAGATTTTTGGGTGTAAAGTATGTCCTTTGAGAGAGGCAAGAGGAAACAACCTTTGTTATTTTTGATTACCTTTGTGTTTTGCTTTTTTCTCATTATGCTAATTTTATGCTAATAACCTTCTTACATTAAGTTTCACTTTATACTGCATAAACTGACAAATAGAGCAATATTTATCAAGCATAAATATTAAAAACACTATAAAGATTTCTAGGCTTCTAATTATTATGCTAATTTATATCTAAATTATTCCTGTATTACCACCCTACAGTTCACTGTAGAACAAGATACAAAAATGGTAAAAATACCAAAGTTCTATTTCTTAATGCTATTAATTATTCACATAGATAGCCTGTCTATGAATAAAAAACCCACTAGTTATAGCATTTTGGATGTAAAGGTAAATAATTCATTTCATCTGGAGAGCTGTTGAGCTTTTGCTTATATTATCATAAATACTAAGTATTTAGTATTTATTATTAGTATTTAGTATTATATCTAATAATCAGAAGTGCTTTATTTTAAAAGAACAGGAGCGTCTAATGTTTTGGATGGAAATTCCACATATTGAGCCAAATTCTTTGTATTTCTTTTCATGCCAGTATATTTATTGAAGTCAGTGAGATTATTCAGGTGGCTCAAGTGTGTGAGTTTTGGTCTCTCTCCTGCTTTTGTATTCCATACATGGGGTCAGATGAAATCACCAGATCTGTGATACTACATTTATTCTGTTGCCATTGTGAAGCTGTGGTGAGCACAATCCCTCCAATGCATAGAAGGGCCAATTAAATCTATACCAAGTAACTCATCATTTTAGACAGTTCCTAAACATTTGGGTATTATAATTGGTGAGTGGGTGATGGAAGGCAGCATGTGCATCAGCCAGTGCTCCACTGAATGAAAGCTGCTGCATTAAAGCTGTGTTTTATGGAGGGAAGTTCCCTTCCTGGAAATGGGCTTGGATAGCTAGAGTGTTCTGGAGATTGTGACCATCTGTATCTTCAGCTGTAGAGGCCCCATTTTGCCTGTAGGAGTGAATAAATTTAAAACAGAAAAATACTTCAAGTATTAGCAGTATTTTTTTTATTCCCAGTATCCCTCTTCTTTTTCTATCCAAATATATATGGATTTTATTTTTTTCAGAAATTCTGTTTTGTAATAAACATTCCTTCATTCCTTGTTTTTAGGTTGTGTTTTGGGGTGTTTGGTGTTTGTTTGTTTGTTTGTTTCCAAGCTTTCTTAAATTTGGGAACTGGAGATAGTAACAAAAAATGCTTTTATATCAGTTATTTTGTGTACCTGATTTTTCAGCTAACTTTACTTGAACCATCTACAATGAAGCAGACTTGGTATTAAAATGATCCTTAATTCTCTACAGCTAAATTTACTGTATTTTTTGTAGATGTCAATAACAATAGGAATAATAGGGTGGCTCATAAATTTCCTATCACGAGCACAGAACTGGTTCCCTCCAGTGGAGGGTTCCATACATGAAAGCTAAGTCACTGTTCTGTAAAGAATAACTTTAATTCACTTGGTAAAAGCCTGTGCCAATTGCACTGAATTGGGAGATTTTCTTCAGTATATTATTTTTGCCTTTTTTAAAAAACTGTAAACAAATTAGTCTGCTGCAATAGTGCTCTTGTAAAGACAGATGCTCAACTGACAATCAAGTCTTTAAAATAACACTTTAGTCCAAAATGAGTCCTATAAAGAAGGGAAGGGTAGTGATCGTGTTTCATCAGAAAATAGATAAAAATTACAGAGATGCACTGAGCAGCAGACAGGTCTGCTGTTTAAACAATTCATTGCTGAGAAGTAATGGTAACGTAGAAATTAGGGGTTGGTAAGTAGACAGGCTGAAAATGTATTGAGCAATACGAGATATAAGAATATAAATGACTGGAAGTGGGAAGGAAGCACTACAAGTAGCAGTTTCAGAGGATAGCATGCAGGTTATCAGCCTGCTCACTTCCCCTTTCTTTGACAGTCATCTATATTTAAACTTTTTTTACAGTAATCCTGGAAAGACACTAGGTCTCATTACCTTCTTAGATTTGAGCATGGGCATGTTTGAAGGATAAAAGGGTCTTTAGACAATATGCCTATATTCATATTGATATAGAAAGATACATATATGAAAGCATAGCTAGATACATTAATCATCTGTTTCTATAGTTATTATTTTAGCTATTTTATCCTAATAGCTTGAAAAGACAATCAAGTTTCTGGTGAAAAGGAATTTTTTATTAAAAGCCAGTACTTATTTTTGACCAGTACTTATTTTGTTGATGACAGGACGAGGGGTAATGGCTTCAAGTTGTGCCAAGGGAAATTTAGGTTAGATATCAGGAGGGATTTCTTTACAGAGAGGTTGGTTAGGCATTGGAATGGGCTGCCCAGGGAGGTGGTTGAGTCCCCATCCCTGGAGGTGTTTAAGAGTCGTGTAGATGTGGTACTGGGGGACATGGTTTAGGGACCCTGGCAGTGTAGGGTTAATGGCTGGACTTGATGATCTTGAAGGTCTCTTCCAGCCAAATCATTCTGTGATTCTGTGACCTGTATAAGAATTCAGATAAAAACCACTTTGATGTTTTTGATGTTATACCTGCTGATTAAGTGTTAAAAATATCAGGAAAATATTCCTGATGGAAACATTCGGTAGCAATTTTGAGTAACTAGTTACAGTTTGAAATCTTATTTTTGCAGAGAACCAACTTTTCATCTCACCCTGAGAGGTATTGATTCCTGTATTCATCAGGGGAAGTCACACTGACCTTCACTCTCTAACACCATAGCATCCCTCCTTAGCTCTGTTTATAATGAACAACTCAGAGGCAGAATGTAATGAGACACTAGACACCCCCTTGGCTCTCCTGGAGTCCTGCCATACCAATCCCAGACTAATGTTACATTTTTCTTTTTTATAAACCTGTATCAGATCAAGAGGACACTTTTAAAGCAGGTTGAACATTAATGAAAGTGTGGACATGATTTCCTGATAGCTACATATATTGAACCATAATACTATAGTATCAGGGTGTTCATGTTTCAAGTGTACTCTATGACCACAACACTTTTTAGCATCATTTTCATACTTCATAAAGGTACAGCTTATTGTTAGTACCTGGTAGTCAGTCTTAATTCCACAGATAGTGGACAAAACTTGAGGGTGACAAGACACTGGAACAGGCTGCCCAGGGAGGTTGTGGAGTCTCCCTCTCTGGGGACATTCAAAACCTGCCTGGATGTATTCCTGTGTGATCTGGTCTAGGTGATCCTGCTCTGGCAGGGAGGTTGGACTAGATGATCTTTTGAGGTCCCTTCCAGCCCCTGACATTCTATGATTCTATGAAAACTTATCCTACAACACTGCAACAAAATGGGTGAGGGACAGAGAGGATTTAGGGTAATTTGTCCAATGATGAATCTGGTATGTGCCAATTATGTTCTATGATATTTTTTAATATATAAGAACTTTTTTTTTTTCCATTCTGTAATAAGAGTGTGGAGAGAGATATTTTGCTATGGGTTGTTTTCATCTGTGACTGACTCTCTTGCAAAATGAAAAAAAATTCAAAAAAGTAAAAAAAGATAAAAAGTAATAGTGAAGTCAATCAGTAATCCAACAATTCTGAGGTCTGAAGTAACCTCCTAGAAAGAAACAACAACAACAACAAAAAGAACACAGTATATTACATACAAATCCTAAAAGATAAGTAATGTGTCAGAGGTTACTACTTTCAGGAGACTTGATAAGATTTAGCAGGGTGAAAAGAGCACCTCAGCAGATCAAAGGGAAAGGACTGTGAAAGAGATAAAGGAGTCATGCACAATAAAGAGATAAGTGAATGTTATCTTTTTAAAAAGGTTTGATCATCTCATGATTGTTAGCATTTTGTGTTATTTCCATAATCAAACTTGTAAACATTGAGATGCAGAGCACTCTAACCTTTGCTCACTTCTGTAGTCAAGTAGAAGCAGAATAAACTTAATGGAACCATTATAGCAATTTGGTTCTTGTTTGACAATAAACAAATAACTAATACAATCTTAGACTAAATATTTGGGGGTATATTTATAAATTGTGAGAAATTCCAAATATTTTGGATTTTCTGCAGGCAGAAATTGGATACAACATTTGTAAATGTCTTTCTACATCAGACAATGGGTGATCAGTGGACAACATAATATTGTCTCCTTTAGAAGGCTCAAACATATAATCCATCTGTATGCCACTTGAAATTGTCTTCTACCTACCTGCAAAGAGAAATCTGCTTTTCTGATGAAGTGTCTGTTTCTATTGCTAGAAAATCTGTAATTGGCTTGGTCAAAAAGTTGGGTTTTTTTCCAGCTCCAAAGCATATGTTTATACCATTAATTGTCTGTTTCACAGTCATCATCACTTACAAAGCTGCTAAAATTCTTTAGGATTTTTTTTTTTTTTAATTCTCAGGGAACCTTTTTTTTTGTATATTATTTTTATTATTCAGATTTAGTTTCACTTCCTGGATGTAATTTGAAATGAATATTTCTTCTTTCTTCAGGAAATGCTTTACTAGAAAAACAAGTTCAGTCTCTGCTCATATTAAACATTCATTGTGTACCTGTAATTTAAAAGTGTAGGGGACAGAAAATAATCATTTAGGGATATTGATAAAATGAGAGTTCTGAGTTAAAGAATCAGAATCCTATTGTGCTTAAATGTAGTAAGTGTCTGGAGCTTCATTCTGGGACTAAATTGGTCATATACAGGATAGAAATTAATGTCTTCTTTTATAAATACAATTTGAAGCCACAGACATACTTAAATATGATACAATGATTTTAATAGTCAGTAAATAGCTGTACCAATGTTAAAATGGGCAGTGCTGTCTAATAACAAATGAAATGCAAGTATTAGCCTCACCTTAGGCTGCTGTCAACCATTAGTTAACTGTTGGGTGTTAAATATTTATTATGCATTGAAGCACTCTTACTGTAGAAAAGAGAAGCTTAAGTTCATGTCTCAGAATAGCAGGAATAATTTCTGGGTGGATAGTGGAAAGGTTATTAAATATAATGTTGAGGATATGGGTCTAATTTAAAGATTTGTTTTCTGTTGCACCCACAACTTTATTCTCTCAATTTACAGACAGAACAAATGTTTCCATCCATTGCACTTCATCTTTTTCCTTCTTATCTCAGATTGTTATATGTTTAGATAGCCCCATCATGATAAAATCCAGCTGCTTCCCAGATAGAAATATAATTTACAATTTCTTTTGCTTTCTTCTTTCAGAGTCTTCAGGAAAATAGCTTGATTAATTCATAGGTTTTCATTCCTTCAATTGTTTATGTGTGTGAATGGATGTGCTGTGTAAGGATGTATGTGACTAAATTATTGAGGGAAAGCTAAATCAAGGAAATAAAATTTGCCTTTAGGGTATATTTAAAGTGCAAACTGCAATAGAGAGATACGCATGCATCTGTAAAGAAAATGGCTTGGGGTACTGGAAACTTAGGTGAAGCAAAATTCCTAGTCCCTTGTGCATCAGTCTCCACAGGAGGGTATTTCTGCTCTCAGTGGCAGTGTGAGAGTCTGGGATATAGGGATCAATGTCCCAGGTTTTTACTGAGGCACGAAGTTTTTCAACGTACGGAAACCCTTCTTTTTGTTTCCAAATTTTTACTCTACTAGGACTGATAATGTGCTCTGGAAGCAGTCCCATCTTGCAGTATTTAATGAAAGAGTATTTCTGAAACATGTAAAGAAGTTTATTCAAACAGGGAGATAAAACAAGGCCTATTAATAAACAAAGAAGCCCCTTGTGTTTAAATTATTTTATCACAGAATTTTTTTCATAACAGGTTTATTTTTTAATTACTTTCTTTGGTTAGGGTTCTAAGATATTAATATGAGAGCTATTTTTTCTATTGTGGAAGCAGTCAATCTTCAAAACTCTTTGTGAGCAGTAAGCCTGAGCTGAATTGAAGACTCTGCCCTTGCCTACCTCAGTGGTGGGCAGGGCACTACCATAAAGACTAATGTAGGCAGTCACAGAGTGAAAATCATAATTTGTAGCTGAATTTTCCATAGCCATTTAATTCAACAAAAATTGCTGTGACTGTTTCTTCTCAAGTCTCTATGATTCTCTTTCTAGAAGACATTGCTTGTGAAAGATCATAATGTGCATGAAATGGTACTTGCTTTGCTGCTCTCACTAGATTTATTAAGGGTTGAACTAACACAGAGAGCAAAACTGTCAACTTAATAAACTCCTTTTCACAATTAGCATTTCCAATAAAAAAAAGTGAATATGTATTATCCTGAGTCTATGCTGTTACTGTCAGTGGATGCAGCACTGTGGTAATCTGTTTCCACCATCAACATCAGGACCTCTGGATGTGCAAGATGCAGCTATAATGTGCCGTATTCCAGCAATCCTCAGCTAGAAAATGTTTCCTACCTGGGGAAATTACACTTGGATACATATAGATAGTGACACTAATGACAGCATCCTATTGATAAAAGTACATGCTTTTTAAAAATGATGAGGGGTAAAACTTTAGATACACTTTATAATTAGAATTTAGAACTCTAATTTAAAACTCCAATTAGAAGTGAGGCAAGGAGGATGTTAGTGAAAGGAATGTCACAGAGGTGAGTGATGGACAGATTTCTAACAAACCACTCAGTATCATGGCACAGAATGGACTGCTTTGATTGACAAAACTAGAGAATAAAAGGAGATTCTGATGTGGTGTTTCCACCGATGGCAGACACAGCATTGTAGCTGTAATATGCCATTAGCATGCAAACACTGCACATCGTGTCTAGTGGGCTGGTCTGTGCTGCCACAAACGACTTTGAAAAAACAAATGGCATGGCATCTTCAGGACCAAAGAGCTGACAAAACCAAAAATGATACTTTTAATAGAAAAATGAGACTGTTGCTTCTCTGTTAAAGCCTAGGGATCTAAGGCTTTGTCTGATGCATACTAAAGAATGGAAAAAAAGGCTTCAAGAAAGGAAAAGAGATCTCAGAAAGGGAGAGAAAATAAACAGTAAGAGCACTGATATTTACCTTATGGTCTTCCATATTATTGTCTGTGCTATTGAATAAGTTTATTAGTGAATGTTGTCTTTTTCCAAATAGTTCTATTTCTTCTTGAGAATTGGTTTATTCTGATAAAGCAAGCAGACTACAGGAATGCCTTTTAAAGCATTGAAGCTACTTTGTAGATTCAGTGATTGAGGCCTTCAACAGTGCTTGTGTAGAATGATCCATTTTCCTTTTTGCCCATTGTAGGGCTCTGATTGTAGGCAGTGCTTTAGCCAATACTAATGATAAGCCAAGGGAGGAAGTTTAAATTCCTATATGTAGGAGACTATGACTACATTCATCTGTTTAACTGGCAATATATGGTAAATTATTTTCCTTATTCAATAACCACAAGATGCAGTACCACTTTAGGTGTAAGTAACTGTCTGTTGTGTACTTAGAATAGATGAGTTCATGCCTTTAGAATGGACCTGAGCAGCAGATGACTGTAAATTTCACTGCAACAAACCAAGCATATAGAGATTTGGACAGAATTTCCTTCCTGTGTTCCATTTTGCTTACAGTGTAAGCAATTATAAAAGCAATTTATTCCTGGTTTTATGTGAATAGTGATTAAAAAAAAAAATAAATACTGGTGAACTTTATAATCTTGGAGGTCTTTTCCAACCTTAATGATTCTATGATTCTACTGGCAAAACAGGATGGTATATTGGGAGTTACAGCATATAGTCAAAGCTACCCATTACTCTGGGGGCTGATAGCCTTTCTACTATATCTGTACTAGAACATAACAGTAGCCACACCATTCTGTTTTTTTTCCTACTTTTTGACAGATTATATCTGTAGTATCAAGTTTCAGATTTCAGATCTATCCAACCCTGTCCTGTCCTATTTTTGACAGATTCCTTCACTGCAGTTCAGTCATCCTTAGCAACTCAAGAGCTATAAGCAGTCTTTTCACTTCCTAGCATTGAAAATACAAAGTAAGAATTATAGCTTCAGCTGGTGGTTTAATTCAGTTTGGTAGGGACCTCTACAGGTCACATAGTCCAACTCTTACTAAAGTGGGTCCAACAAGAAAAGGTCATTCAGGGATTCTCCACTTGTATTTTAGTAACTCCAGGAATGGACATTCCACAGCCTCCCCAGGCCCTTTATGGTATTTATGCTCATTCCCCCCAGCCCTGCCCCTTACATTTAATAAAGATTTATTGTGTTGGAGAATCATACAATCATTCAGGTTGGAAAAGACCCTTTGAATCATCAAGTCCAAGCATTAGCCCTACTCTACAAAGTTCACCCCTAAACCATGTCCCTCAAAAGACATCCAAACGATCCTTAAACACATCCAGGGATGGTGACTCAATCACCTTCCTAGGCAGCATGTTCCAGTGTCTGACCACTCTTTCAGTGAAAATTTTTTCCCTAAAACCCAGTCTAAACCTATGCTATTGCAGCTGGAATCCATTCCCTCTTATTCTATCACTAATTACCTGTGAGAAGAAACCAGCACCAACTTCTCTACAATGTCCTTTCAGGTAGTTGTACAGAGTGATGAGATCTCCCCTTAGACTCCTGTTCCTCAAAGTAAACAGTCCCAGCTCTTTCAATCACTCTTCATAAGATTTATTCTCCATGCCCTTCACCAGCTTTGTTTCCTCCTCTGCACTTGCTCCAGCACCTCGATATCTCTCTTGTATTGAGGTGCCCAGAACCGGACACAATACTCAGGGTGTGGCCTCACCACTGCCAACTACAGGGGGACAATCACCTCTCTACTTCTCCTGCTCACACTGTTTCTAATCCAAGCCAGGATTCCATTGGCTTTCTTGGCCACCTGGGCACACTGATGGCTCAGTTCAGCCTTGTCAATTAAAACCCCCAGGTCCTTTTCTACCAGACAGCTTTCCAACCACACTTCCCCAAGCCATTATCTCTGCATGGGGTTGTTGTGGCTTAAATGCAGGACCCGGCCGTTGGCCTTGTTGAAGCTCAGACCATTAACATTGGCCCATTGATCCAACCTATCCAAGTCTCTCTGTAGACCCTCTCTATCCTCATGCAGATCAACACTCCTGCCTAACTTTGTTTCACCTGCAAACTTACTGATGATACAGTCGATGTCCTTGTCATCAATAAAGATGTTAAACAGAAAAGGTCCCAACACTGAGCCCTGAGGAACACCACTTGTGACCAACCGCCAGCTGGATTGAAATCAATTTGCCACCACTCTTTGGGCCTGTCCATCCAGCCAGTGCTTGATCCAGCAGATCATATGCTCATCCAGGCCATGAGCAGCCAATTTTTATGTTAAGAATTCTATGGGAAACAGTGTTGAATGTTTTTTAAAAGTCTAGGTAGACAATGTCCACAGCCTTTCCCTCATTCAATAGTCCAGTCATCTTGTTATAGAAGGAGATCAGGTTCATCAGACAGGACCTGCCTTTCATAAACCCATGCTGACTGGGCCTGATCCCCTGGTTGTCCTCTATATGACTTGAAATGGCCCTCAAGATCATCTGCTTCATGACCTTCCCTGGTACTGAGTTCAGACTGACAGGTCTTTGGTTTCCCGATTCCTCCTTTCTGCCTTTCTTGTAGATAAGTGTTATATTTGCTACCCTCCAGTCCATGGGGACCTCCCTAGTTAGCCAGGGTGAATAATGGAAACTCGCTTGGTGAGCACATCTGCCAATTATTTCAGTACCCTTGTGTGTAACTCATCTGGTCCCATAGACTTGTGTGCATCCAGAAGGTTGGATTCTAATTACAAAACAAATCTTCTGAGCTCATTCAGCATCAACAACTGTTTGTTCTACAAATAGCAAGAACCAAGTTTTCATGAGCAAGGGCAACTGTGCATCATTTTTACCAAAGAAGCCCTTGGATTCTAATGAAACTTTAGCTATAAGAGTTGGTTGATTGTGAAGCTCTTTGGACGGCTTTAAAAAGGTCATAGCCTCAATCCTCAGTTTCAAGGAGAATGTCAGAAGGCTTTAAAGGGTCATTTTATATCCAACAAAGACTAGATGATACGGTTACATAGTTTTAACTTGTCTTGTGTAAATATTTTCTCTAAGCTGCAAAAAAGTTGTATTTATACTTTTAATGTATGCTGTATTATGAAGCTCTGACATTAAACACCTTCATGTCAGTTTGAAGGCACTGAACTTTGCTAATCATACAGTAAAAGAAGAGAAGGCAAAACCTGGCAGGTATTACAGTTCATTTCTTCCTTTCTGTTAACTCCAGAGGTCCCTTCCAACTTCAACTGTTCTGTGATTCTATGACTGTTTTTAATGTTGAACTGATGAAAACATTCATTAGACAAAACTGAAGACACAGAACCTCATTGATTTTAAACTACAACAGCTACATGTATAAGCCATTCTTCAGAGTAGAAAAAATCTTGGTGACCGAGATTCCCTATTAAAATTCTTTCTACTTCCTTAACAGGAAAAGGAATGGTGTTGATGATGATTGAAGAGAGACCTGGTTTTGATGCAAAACAATGCAAGTGAAGCCTTAAAAAAAAAAAAGAAAAAAAAAAAAGAAAAGAAACAAACCAAAACAGAAAATCAAGCAGAAACCTTCATCTGACAAGGCCATTTTGACAAGGTATGTAGATAATGTATCCTTGCTAGAAGACAGTATGGAAAAAACCCCACCATTCTGCTGATGTCTGAGGCCTGACAGGCAAGTTAAACATTTAAAAACTACAGAAAAATAGTCTATAGAATACATCAGGGCAAAATAAATTTAAGTGCATTAAATAGCAAATTCCTAGGAAAATAAAAAAGAAGGGTTTTTTTTAGCTTGGTATTAAATGAATGAAAATTCATGTGGGTCAAGATTAAGGGAAGAATCTAAGAAGTCAGCATTTAGGGTACTCTAGCATTTATTGTTTAACCCATTAGACTGAGCAGGAAATTGGCTTTCAATACTCGTAAACTTCTATTTTATCAATTTCATAATAAATAAACATGGCGAGTTCTGGGACTTGCTTCCAATCTCCATATTGTTTTAGCTAATTCTTCCTCAAGTACAACCTGTGCTTCACATGGACTGCTTGGGTTTGTCTGATCCAGAGAATGAATCTTGCAGGTATATTCTAAGACTCAATTTGTAATTTCTGCTCCAATAACTGTTTTTCTAAATGAAAATGGCAAATATTATAATCTGTTAATCTAGCAAAAAAAATATGATTAGAACACTTTTGCGAAGGTGGAAACTCTCCTCAGGCATTCAGGAGTCAATCTTCTCAGGCAGAGAAAGGAATTGTCATAAGAATGGTTTGAGCTGTGACTCTGCCTCAATTAAAAGAATTCTTTAGGATGAGTCATACTTTTTTTCAATTCCCAATGTAATTTAACTCTACCAGTAGGAAAAGTGAAAACCAACAATAACTCCCACTCCCTTCTTCCTGCTCCTTGTGCTAAATCCACTCTCAAACTTTGGAGTTAGAGCCAATAGCTGGCTATTGGCTTTAACTTTTCCCAGCTGTTCTCCCAAAGACAAGTGTGCAATTAGCCTTTATCTCCAAGGCTAATTGACCTTTACCTTTGTCTTTTCAGCTAATTACCAAACCAGTCTAGCTGGACGTTTTTCAAAGACTGGCATCAGTTTAAGATAATAGGGAGGTTTACCACCCGAAACACAAATATAGGTTTTCCCCAGTTTTATTAAATATACTGGTTCTTTAGCAGATCACCTTGTCAGAAAGACTGGTGGTGAGTTTATATCCTGGGGGTGTGAACTGCTGAGCTGGGGACTAAGAAAGACAATGAACTTGACAATTCTGGCATTTAATTTCCTGTTACTCCATAAAATTGACTTTTCAGGATTTCTACCTCTCTAGCCAGCTAAAATACTTTGGTTTTTATTTTAAATCTCAGATATATATATATATATATACACAT
>JANHGL010026198.1:48180-73416 GCA_024611195.1 Ceyx melanurus | reverse complement strand
TTATTTTAAATCTCAAATATATATATATATATATACACATATATATATGTATAATTTTAAAAATAATAAATGTTGTTTGATTGGGATAGATTTTTTTTTTCCTGTTTTGTCTGTCAGGCAACTAAACTGAATATAGGTAAACCTCACAACCCTATTCAATCAATACAGTGATAAAGATTAGGTATCAGCCTTCTTCAAAAGATGGAACTTTCATCCTAATAGCTCAGCCTGCTGGAAAACAATTTACATTTGCTTTTGCCAGATGTAAGGGCATAACCTTGTGCAAGGGTAAAGCCCTCTCAGTCTTGTAAAAAACAGGTTCATATGAAGGTAGGTAACATTGTTAATTTTGTCATTATCATGAGAGGGATTTTGCTTCTGAGCCCGTCTTGAATGTCACACCCCCCACCCCCCCCACCCCCCCCAAAAAAAATAAAGTCAGGATTGTTCGCATCAGTATCCTTTGAAAAAACAATTACTTTCATTATTACAATTTTCAAAAAATGAGCAGAGGTTTTGTCTTGCATGGCTAAATCAGGTTGCTGCTGAGGTCACTTTGATGTCCCATCTTTTTTAATCTTAGTTAGCTTTAGATGGACTCTCCTAGTAGTCACTAGTAAAATAACTGGAGGAATTAGACATATTAAGTCTTAATTAGTAATTTGTCTCAGCAAGAGGTGTAAACAATGTTTGACATGTATTACTTTTTTGTTTTATAATGTCTGGCAAGACCATTTTATAGTAAGTGTCGAGCATGTCTGGCATTTTTGGTTTGTACTGATAAATAACAACACAGACATTCTGTAAATCCTACTGCTGTTATTTTAATGTATCTTTATTTTAGAACTGAGCTATTACCATGATAAAGTCCTGATTCTTAAACATATTGGAATGAATGATTAGCTACCTATACGATTGCAGTTTGAAACTAGCTTTTAAATTTTTCTTAGAACTTTACGAATATATACTAATAGTTTATTTGCACGCTTAAAGGTGACATCTGAGTTAGCTAAAGATGATCCAGTGGGAGATAATGGTCAAGACATAGATATGTTCAGTGTTGGGTATGTTCAGTTGCCATGGTTATTTGAGGAAAATATATGTATAATTAGTTAAGTCCCTGTATAGTTTAACTTGAAAATTAAATAAAAATATATGGGTGCAGAACCTGTCACATTAAACAAGATCTTTATAATCCTAGGTCTTATGATAATAAATTGAAACCAAAAGATATTTTGTGCACAGATGCACAGATACATAGCAGTGATGGCAGCTAAGGTAACAGAATTAGTCTTTTTACATGAATAGCAAAACAGGTCAGAAATGCAAAACAGTACAGAAATAAATGAGTTTCTAGAAACGAAGTGATAATGTGAAAATATGAATTTTGGAAATGATCCTGTGACATTTAGAATTACAAATAATGAACTTGTCTCTCTCTCACCTCTTCCTGTTTGTATCTCTAAAAGAATCAGCAGGAGGAAGGACTAAAGCAATAGAAAAGGACTGTTCTGGTTGTGTAAATGAGCACTTTGAATGAGTTGTCCAGATGAATTTTTCACATGATCTCTTGCATCTTTAATATTTATATTTCTGTTTAAGCACTGAATAACTTAATAACAGAAGGTAAATAATGCCTGAAAGGGAAGTAAGTCCATTTATTTCTTGCTGCTAACTGCTTAAAGATAACATTACCTTTACCAGGCTGTCTGCTGAAAAGTATTAACATGAAATATATATGCTTATAAGCCCCTATTTGTAAAGCCTGGTTCTTTCCTGTAGTTTAAAACACCAAGGAGAAAACCTTCATCCTCTTCTGTTCCCTCTTCATTTCAGTGCTAAACTGTTGGAGGTATTTATGAGTGTGGAAGCCACATATTTTAGATTTCACATTTTAGTTTTCATAAATGATGTTTTTATGCTGATTTGGAGAAGTTTGACCAAGTATGAGTTCACAGAGTATGGTGGTCTGCATAAACTAATGCAAAAATACAATTTAGCCTGAAGGTGCAATAGAATTTCAAATTTGCTACAAATAAAGATAGCATGGCAGAGCTCAATAATTTCAAGCCTTTTGTCTTTTACCGTTGCACACTTTAAGCACCAATGTAACATGTCAAATATCAGGTAATGTAGAACACATGTAAAAAGTTAGTGTTGTTCGTGGATTTGATATATAAAAAAAACCTGTTGTGGGCATTAAATACTATGTGACTACAGTGCCATGTGAGCAACACAGAGGCTCTGAGAGGGAACAGATTGAGTGGTTTTCAGTGATTTCAAATGCAATATCAATTCCAGAGCAAACGCAGAGGTCCATATGTGAGTTCTGGTGATAATGTGGATAATGATTCTGTCAAGTCAAATGCACATGCTGACCGATATAAATGAGTTATCAAGGCCTTGTGAATAATGTTCTGGTGATGAGCTATAAATCAAAGTGCAGTCATCAATCCATCTGTAGAGGAAGGCCTAAAATAGTTCAGTAGTAACCCTCAAGTTGGTATACTTATTAATATGAAAAATAATGATTCTGCCAACTTTAAGTAGTGGTTTGCTTTTGATAAACACTTAGAATTTGGGCAGGCTGGTAAAGCCTTTTGACAGATTTGTCTGTCATACAAAATAGATCTCATTCAGTGTGTTAGAAAAACTGGCAGTCCCTTATCAATGACAGCAAGTCAGTGTGAGGAGTACTATATGATTCTAACAAGTATCCTACTCAATTGTCATTTTATTAATATAGTTATCTATTAATTTAATGAGTATTTTGATATCTTGGCCATAGATGTGGTTGATTTTGTTCTTGCTGAAGAAACAAATGGGTGATCTGTGTAGCAAAGGGTTTGCCATCTAAATCTAACCAAGATGAGACAGTAGACAGTCAGACAAACTGAAAACTGCAAGAACAAATGAGGCACTTTTGGTCTGTGAGATAAGCAATGGTCTCGGGACACTAGCAAACTAATCATTGTCGGGCTGTTTGTCATAATTGAAAACAATGTTAAAGCAGGTTTTGAATGGGGATAATTCACTACTTGGTCAGATGTTTATGGAAGCTCCTCTTGATTGTTGTAGAATGGGAAGATGCTTGCAGGTAATTTTTTAGTCTTGCTTCTTAAGGAATCAAATATTGCAATGTCTTACCCTGGGTATGCAGCAGGAGTAAAAAAATTTCCTGTTCAGTTGGCTAACTTGAACCCAATTTAATAAAATAAGGTACTAAAGTGTAATAAAATAATGTACTAAAATAATAAGGTATTTTAAAAGTTCCAAAGATGTAATGGATGTAGGGAGGGAGTGGTCAAGAAGCAGGCAGGGCTTCAGGCAAGCAAGCAAAGCTTCTGCTTTCTTTCTTTTTTTTATTTTATGAATATTAATATATATATTTATTAACTCCTGAGAATATATAAAAGACTATTTGTTCCAAATTGTTTTCTATAGGCAATCTTAAAAAACCACAACAAACCAACAAAAGAGAGGTGTCAGTACAGAAAGCATATAAATCTTCCTGCAAATAGATTCTGTTTTAAAATACCTATTGTTGTTCTTACATGTGTGCTTTTATTATGAAGAAAAGATTTCTGCTGCCTATGAGGTTACTACATTGTGAAAATTGCCAACTAGGCACTGTAATTACTTTAGGAGAGCACCAAATAAAACCGCTTTACATTATTTAGACAATTTGATTACTCTTACTCATGATTTCAGAATGTGATAATCTAAGTGTTGCTTTAACTTGAGTGCTCAAACATACTCCACAGTGATTTATACAAACAAATGAAATGTCAGATTGAAATGTTCCAGATTTAGATTCCTTTGTTACACTCTGTAAACCTACTCACCAGCTAGTGTATACTACTGCAGTTTTGAGTAAACCATCAGGTTTCTGCATTTTCTCTAAATTTTAGGCAAGGCCACTCAACTTCTGAACTTATTAACATAAATAATTTACACAAAACCACCTGGAGTACTTCTTTTTGTCTTCTGCAGAAGAATACAAATTTAGCTAAATACAACCTATTCTCACAAAATGTCATCAGCCCTTCCTCCTAAGGGAAATGTGAATTAGCAACATAGCAATGAAATAAATGGCTGCATATTAAAACATTACAAGGAAGCATGCAACTGGGAGTCTAGGAAAATGCTGTCCTGCAGTTAAAAGATCTGAACAAAAAGCTTGAGTGTTAAAATAATTTATAGTGAAGAAGAGCAGATGCATCTTTTTTGAAACAGCTCATTGTTTGTAACAGGTAGATGCAATGAAATATGCACAATAACAGGTATACAGAACATATATGTGCAATAGAAAGAATAAACAAAATTCTGTTATCCCTCTGTCATTGTAGAAAGATTCTACATTTGCTGTTAAAAAATGTTCAAGTTGATACACGAATGTCTTTAGCTTCTTGGAGTCGGATTTCTCTACTTTCTCACATTCCTAATGGAATAGGGTATTGGGTTTCATCTAAAGACTAGTGGAATCAGTCTGACTTTTGTTTGTCATTTTAAGCATGGGCCATGAACTACTTTTGAATATGTAAAACTGAAAAGGTGTTGTGAGATGGGGCCTTGGGACTAGTACATCTTGTTTGTGTGAAAACAAGTGGGATATTTCAAATACTAGCAACCAACTAGATGACAGATATATATATTTTTTAATTAGATTAAAAAAAAAAATTCTGCTTGGAGACTAAGGGAATAAATATATATGATCATTCAGCTTCCTTTTCATGCTGACATATACTTGGAATTCCAACTGTGGGACAGAGCTATTTGTATTAAAGCCGTTTTTTGTCTAATGTAAATTTTGATGTAATTTCAGAAGTGCCTGCAATTCCTACCATATCACTGAAATGGGATGTTGCTGCTTACCTATTGAAGCTTCAAACCAACAGTATTGAATAAATAGCCAGAAAAACTATATAAGTTCTCAAGTGAGAGAAATGCACACTTGACCTCTTTGTCTCCAGAAATGAACTATATCGAGTTTAGATATCTATGTGCCATTCTTTCTTACATCTAATTAACCAGGTTAAGCTTTAACTTCTTAACTTCAGTAGTGCACAACAGATTGGAAGAGGATTTCTCTACAGGCTGTGTGGATGGGTGGTGATCAGATATTCTCAAGGTCAGACAATAGAATACAAATCAGTAATATCCATATTTTATGAGCAGTAGTGAAACACTGCTGCTAGAATGATAAGGATCTTACATGGCAATTTTAGTCTGTTCACTCTTCGGAGTAAAAATTTTGTGTGGTTTTGGTTTGGTTGGTTTTGTTGTGTTTGGGGTTTGTGTTTGTTTTTTTTTTGTTTTTGTTTTTGTTTTGTTTATTTTAAGTATACATGTAATGCATTGATTATATTTCTAGTATTGTAATGGAGAGGAGTGGGAAAACTTGGCACTTTGTTGAACTTCACAAAGTCCTATTCAGCCTGTTTGTTCACCGTATGGAATACCCTCTGCCACTGTCTTCCACTGATTCCATTCACAAACTGTTGGAGGATGCACTGTGCCCAGTGCTCCAGGTGAAGATGTTAAATGGTATCAGACCTTCACGAAATACCACCAGCTGCCAGGTGGTGGGTTTCAAACCACTGACTGACATGCTTTGAGCCCACCAATCCAGCTACATTTTACAACATCTATACTCCCCTCCACCCATCTAGTCTGTGTTGCCCCTGCAAGGGCACCAGACTCATAAAGAGATGGGAGGGTAGAGGCATGAGTAGCACTGGTGGCATTTACACTGAAAGGATGCAGCCCAATGGAGATGTGGAGTGGCTCATGCAAAGTAGTGTTCTCAGTGACTGAGGACAGAAGGAGAGGAGTTTGATAGGCAGTTAAGCCAAAGAGCCTTTTTTGTAAGGGCTTATAAGACGGTCATTGTAAATACGGATGTAAATGAGAAGAGAGATAGAAGTTAAAGATCAAAGCAAAGAGCAGGGAATGAGGGAGTATAGGAAGAGAGTTATGGGATGAAAAACAAGTTAAAATTAATAGATACCAAGGAGATAGGCAGCTTCGATCTATGATAAATAAACAAGGTTCAAGACATGCTGAAACTGAGAAATTAATTCCAGATTGCCTCTATGTAACGCAAATATGCATAGACCTGTGTGTAAGACATTTTGTGACCAGGTTGCCTCTTAGGACTGAGTATCTGAAACTGGATGGGATTTAGCTAGCAGAAGTTCAGATACTTCATGGCATATTAGGTGAATTAATATGCACAACATTGCATTTTCTCTTCAAAATTAATAAATAGTGTATTAATTTATTTTAATCTAATTGAATGTTTAACTTGTTTGTCTGAGACCAGTGATAGGTCAATATAAGGTTAGGAATAGATATTGCTTGTTTACTCCAGAGCCCTGAACCTTTGCTGGGTTTCATATTTCCTCCAGCTTGTCTCATTGTGATACTATTTTTGCAGATAAAGTGTTTCTTTTGTTATTAAAACAGATGTGCAAGTAAAAAAATAGGAAACCAATGATTACATATGAACTTTTTCCACAAGGGAAAAAGAAAAAAAAATCAATGAGTGACAATGATGAGAAAATTAGTATACATATTTTCAGGACTTAAATATGGATGGATTTCATAGCTAGTAGATACTTTATATCATCCTTATGGATGTCTAGGGCATCTGAACAACGGGAGATGAGGAAATGATAGTGCAGTTTCAACAACTAGTACTTTTGATACACATTGCTAGGCTACTTTAATTGTGATCTGACTATGTTGTTGTTGCTTGAATTTCTCGTTTGCTTAGGTTGAAAATTCTTGAAGACAAACAGCAAAGCTATGATTATAATGACTACTGGAATAAATCAAGAACTACCTTATGAAATTTTATAAGTATTTTGGTACTGAGGTTGGAGATTCTTATTACTTTAATTTAGGCCCCTAAAGGAGTCTTTTTTTTTTTTTTTTTTTTTTTTTTCCTTTAGCACCATCAGTAGCCACTGGATAGAGAGCAAATCCTTTTGCTAACAGAATATTAATTTGGCTTCCAGAATATGAACGAGCTTTATATAATTCTTTCTTTGTTACCTACATACGTTACGTGTAAATTTAGATCAATGTCACCTATTTGGAGGAGAAATGAATCCCTTTACTTCATGGCAAACCTGTTCATAGTACTCATCAAGGTAGAGGCAAAATATCTGCCTAATGGGATTTTGGAAAAAAAATGGAATAGATGTGACTTCAAAGTAGAGAAGTTCTTTCTTTGTGTGCATCAATGAAAGTCTCTCTGAAACACATTTCATATGAGGGCTCCTGGATTAACCACATGGTACTGAGAAAGCAATTCATATGTAGTGAGAAGAGAACTTGCTGAACACTGTTTTCTTACTCCTAAGGAAAGGAGAAAAGCTGTCACACTTCTCATTTAAGGACCTGCCTATGCTCAGCAGCCATCTCACTTGCAGTCATGGAACGACCATTCAAAGAACAAGAGTTCTAGCTGTGTGGCAATTATTTTGCTCTCCTCTTTCTTGGACATGCTTTGGAGTATTAGCTGGGTGTCTGTGATGCAAAACAGACCTGCTAGTGAGTTAACAAAACTTTCTATTCATTGACTAATCCAAGGAAGCCAAGAGGAAATACATTTCTCTGATATCTGTTGAATATACTTCTGTGACCTGGATGGAAGGTTCCCTTTTGAGCCATCTGTGTTCACTATTTCTGTTTATGGAGCATGAAGGCTAAACCACTATAAACTATCTTGAAATTATTAATCCTTTCCAATCATCCTTCATTTCTCATCTACTATCTGCCAATACTGTGTCTTGGCTTCCCTGTCAATGTGAAGTTATGCTACCACATTACTAGCACCAGACTCTACCTTTTCTTTGCACTCCCTAATCCCTTCTTGCTTCTGTTTCTTCAATGATTTTTGGTATTGCACAACTTCTTCTTTCTCTTACAAGATAAGGAAACTTATTTTTATCCCTTAATTAACTCAGATATAATTCCATCAGTCCCTTTAGAAAAAATAACACCTCTTAAACCTGCACTGATGCAGAAGAATGAGGAGTAGTAGACCAGAAGACCTGCCTGGAAAGACATCACAAGGTACTCCTGCTCAAGAATAGGCAGATGAAGGTGTATATATGAAGTGAGTGTACACCTGGATATATTCACTTACAGAAGTTAAGTTCACCACTTGGACAGCTGCTTAAAGGAGTGGAGGAAGGCAGTGGGCAATGTGCACTTAGTGCAAGGTGAAGGCTTCTCATAAGGCACAGGAAAACGAGCAGTGACAATCATTATATGCATAGAAGTGTTAGCATGGTCCAGTAGCTTATGAAAATTGCAATTGGTTAATTTGTACATAGTCAGTGCATGGGAATGTACAGTAAGTCTATGAAAATAAATCAGCAGCTGTGAGGGAAGGACAAAATGTCTGGCAGTCTGATACTTTGAGGTCAGAGGTCCATTTGTAAAATTTGCTAATGCTGAATTATTTCTGTTTTATCTTCTTTTTTTGGTTGTTTTTTTTTTTCTTCTTTTTTTCTTTCTGTTGTGGTTACAACTGTTTTGATTTACAGAATATGTACCAACACTTATGGGGTGGAATCCCCAAAAAGGTTCAGTGAAATTTGTATTAATATATGGTCATTCCTCTGACTCAAAAGCAAATGGAAAGCACAATGACAAATGGACATTTTGTACATTCCAGTAAGAGTACAATGAGGATATTTCATTCAGATAGAAAGAAAACACTGGGTAGTCCATGAGCTAAAAAGTGATTATTTGGATGTTCCTTTCCACAGGAGAGTGGATTTATGTCTTAAATTAATTCATCTCAGGAAGGGTAATTGAGCCCTCTCTGTATGTTTTATAGTGTGAATACTAATGTAATTAAATGTTTAAAATTAAGGATAGATAAAAACTTGATCTGACAGTAGTAACTCTGTAAAGACAAATTGCAGTGCACATAGCCAGTGCATGAATCTGTGATTAATTTATACAGCCGTTTATAATGCACTAAATAGCAGAATGCCAATTATTATGGAAACAAACTGTGTTTATATTAGCATGTCTCGGGTGATCATTGATCCCAAATAGCATTATTTGAAGATTAAGAGAGAGAATAATGAAGGAATAATATTCTGCCCTGCAGCTGTCCAATGCATTTCAAAATGGAAAATGAAACTGGCACATTTTGGGTTTTATTGATTTAATCGAGAAATGAGCAAAAAAGCTGCCTCACTTTTCATCTGTAAGATTTGCTTGTTCTTGTCACAAGCAAATAGCATATTTCATCACTGTGAACAATAAGAAGAAAGTCTCTTGGAGGGACATGGAACAGAAAGGGGAGAGGCTAATCTTTCTTTTTCTGAAATGAAGTCATTAGCTGGGCTCTAACTCCTTCAGAAGATGGAGATGAACTAGAGTGGAAATTCTGCTTTAAAAAGTAAGGAAATTTACTGAGGAATGATTGATTACTGAAAATAAACATACTCTTTCCTTTGTTAATTATTTTCACTCAAAGTTCCTGAAACAGTAGGGTAAGGCTTGCTGCTTATGATTTTATTTGCTTTTTATGTTGCTGAGATCTGGTTCTAATCATTGCAATGATAACTAAAGTTTGCAGTTATTTCTGATTCTGAAGTAGTGGTGGAATAAAGCTGGTGTTTTACAAGGTCTTGAATGAGATACTGTGTAATAGGAAGAGTGGTGATATTATAGATACTAGACTCTAGACTAAACAGGTGGGGGTCTGATATACTCTCTTCTTTCTCAGTATTTATTTTAAATTTCAATACTGGAAATCTTTAGGTCATATAAAGAAAAATACAGTCAGTTTATTCCTGATAAAATAAACTACCAAATTCAGCAATGATATCGTTGAATGCCATGATATTATGACTGTGATACCTGATATCCAATAATAAAAAGGCTCATAATTGTCTGAAAGAAGCAATGTAGAAGCTGCAGTTCTTCCACTGGAAAGAAAAGAAGAAATCAGAAAATACTGTGGAAAAAAAAAAGCAAATACAATTGCCCTTTAAAAATTGTTATTCCCTTCCCTTTCATCTCCAATGTGTCCTAATGGGCACATTTACATTTGAGTTTTGAGGGGAGGACTCGAAACTGCATAAAAATTTAATTTAACAGCTTGTTAATGTTAACCACAGCTTAAAACGGATGCATTTTGTAAGGTAGCTTTAATTAGTAAGCACATGAACCAAGCTATGATGCAGTATCTCCAGAAGCACCAATGGGGGAAGAGTTTGCTCTCAAGAGATATGCAATGCCAGATTGGTCAGAGAACTAGAAAATCCCTATTTTGCAGCTTGGCAGTATATGGACTGGAAAACACTAAACCTGTTTTAAGATGGCCTTATGGAGCCTTTTAGTTCTGGATCTTTAATCATATGTTCACAAGTACTTGCATTTATGAGTCACTAAGAAACCAGATTATGATCATCAGGTGATTAAGCTATAAATATTATTGTTGGCTTACGGTAAATAACATCTGTGAGATGAGATGTCATCTTTCCAAATCAGGCCTAGTTACTTGGACACTTGCCAACTTTCTGAAGTGCTTCAAATTTCATATGGTGGCTGGTTATTGTGTTCTTCGGGCTTGTCTTTAATGTTTCAGTCAATGAATCTCTTTCAAGAGATCATCAACATCAAGTTGGTTAAGCACTTCTTAAGGAACTCTGCTTAAATTGTTTTTTTTTCTGTTGACAATTCTTTGCCCCTCTTCTTGTTGCCTCTATAATGACTACTCTTGAACAATTCACAGCTTATCTGTCTTCAACTATAAGCAACAAGGGAAGAGACAATTGTTTTGCAGACTATAATTTCTTGAAATAATTATCATGACTTAGCTGATTCTAGCCAAGTTTTCCCTGGCATTTTGAGAATAAAGCATGGGAATTAAACACAAGAGGACTTTTCCTTTTCCCTTAAAGTCCTGTGGGTGGGACATGATAACTGTTCTCAGAGTCCTAGTTTCTTACTGCTGAAGCTCTTAGTTTGGGAGAAGAATTCCCTTTTTGGGGTGCCTTTGTTTTGCAATAATTATTTAACTGCAAACTGCCAAGAACTGTACTGAGACTTTACAGTTTTATCTGTTTTAGCCCAGTTGAAGAGATGTGATAAATGCTCCTGTTAAACACCACAATAAAACATATAAAGCTATAGAGGGAAAGACTGAAATGATAGGCTATAATCAAAGGCAAAGAGAAATGTACTGCCACACAAATACTTCTGCGAAATTTGTTAAACAAACTCAAGCTCTTGTATAATTAGATGACAAGATTTATTTTAAACTATGAGGTATGAGTGTGACAGCACTATAATTTGTCTTAAATAATTTCTTCACACCCAACAAAATGCAGTCTTCAGGTTTCAGTCCTGCTATGCATTTCTTAAAAATAAAGCCAAGTATTTTTTTATACCTAAATCAAGTATGGAAACTGAAATAAAGCTTGTTAAAAGGCAGGTTTTAAATTTTAAGACTTAAAGAGATTACTTGATTCAGTGAGGTAATTACTCGCTTTGCTATCTGAATATTTCTAAAATAATATTGTCAACAGCTTCTTCTTTATTTTTCACTGTGAAGGGATGTGTACACACAGAGCTATTTTAAATATTTTAAACATTTTGAACAGGACATCAGTATCTGTTTCTCCCTTCACTCCCTGTGTAACCCAGAATAAACAGTTGTCACGGTTTAGGGTCAGAGCAGCCCAGACTGATAACAGACACTTCTTTTAACCCCCTTCCCTCCCCAAAGCAGGAGAGAAAAGGAATAAGGGAGAGAGACTTAGTGATTTGAAAAGGAAACTAGAACAATTTAATGAAAATGAAAATAATAATGAAATATATACAAATATGTACAAAACCAGTACTGAACCCAACCCCCCTGATTGTAATTACGTCACCCTCACTCATTCTGTGGAGGAGCTGGATTCTGGCACCGGGTTTTCAGAATCAGGATCGAAGCGAGAGAGCGAAAGAGCAAGCAAGAGAGTGAGAGGAAGCGAGAGAGCCAGTGAGAGAGAGACCCTCCGGACCCCCAAGCTTTATATGCTGGATATGATGTATATGGGATGGAATAACTAGTTTGTCAGTTTGGGGTCACCTGTCCTGTCCTCTCCTCCCCGCAGGTGCAGTCTTTCACTTTTCTGCACCCCTCCATGCGATACACAAGTTCTAGCAGTTGCCTTGGTCTGCATTCCATCCATGGTAGTAACTCTAAACATAAAGTGTTATCACTGTTAGAAGCAGACACTGTCTGCAAAACACGCTGCTAACTTCAGAAAGTGCAGATAGTTAGAAAACCTGAGCTGAAAAGTAAAATCACTGAACAGACACGGTTTGTTTTTTCACTCAAACCAGGACAACAGTACAGATTTAAATGATCTCTCATTTACAGGGACTATTAAATGGAAGATGTAGTATTGCAGGTACTGTCCTTTTCATTTTCCCTGTTCTGAAAGGGCAAAGAGGGATGACAAGAATGCCATTAGATCTGGTGGTCCTAAACTCCGCCATGCTATTATCATTTTTGTAATTTCTAGAAGGCTAGATGTCAAAATCCATGTTTACCACATCTATTCATTTGCCATACTTATTTTAAATTAGTTTTCTAGGAATATTTCACAATAGTAATGTCCCAATATGGTTTGGAACTTGCCTGAACACAGATACAAACAGAGGTAATGCATAGTTGGGATGCACTCTACTTGATTGTGGTGTCTGTGGCAGAGGGCAAGGAATGAGATGTCTGTGTTGTATTGTATTGTGTATTTTTTCACTGATTCTTTACAATAACTGAGTCTGCAAACAACCCAGGGAACATGCTCACGCAGATGGAATTTAGTTTCCATGACTCTAAATTACTTTCTATAAATATTTGTGCCAGTCTATGGAATGCTTATGGCAAGGTGAGTCAGTATGACCATAGCAAATGTCTATAAATATCAGAGTGAATATTTATGATAACTTTTCGCTGTATTAATGCAGCCTAATTATAGCATATGCCTACATTATTAATGACATTTTGATCTCTTCTGGTTTATTTCCCATTGTCTCCAGATTCTATTATATTTTAAGAAAAAATGCTTGCTGGCAGCACAAAAATCCTCTGTTTTCAGTGATCCACCTGCCATTTGAAATACTTTGTTCAGACATGGAGTCAGAGACCCCTTCTTTGTATGCCAGCTTTTTTCCTTTTGTAAGATGTGATGAGCATTTCTCTTTATACTCCAGGTGCTTTCATTCTTGCCACAGGGTCTTTTAAAGCCTCTGTATCCATTATGGATATGTCATGAAGAATTTGAAACTTCATTGAAAGGGAAGATAATCAGCCTTATGTTACTTGCTTTTGGTTTTGGTCTGCTTTATCTTAACTAGATAGCGCTGTTCTGAACCAGTGGCGATCCCAAAGGAAATCAGATGATTCTTTATGGTGACATAGCTGGGTAGCCTTCCTGAAAAAAATAAAGCTCTGTAGCTTAGCTCTCTGGAGGTAGTACTCATACTTGCAAAGCTAGAGCTGTTATATATTCATGAAGCTTTGAATTCATTAGCTGTGAATCTGTTGTCTTGTCAAGTTCCTACTATGAAATGTTAAAATTCAACAAGATGTCTGATGTTATCGCCCCCTAAAAAAAAAATAATTAAAAAAATAATAGAAAATCTTTAATCCTCAAAGTTGTTAGTGGAATTCAGTATTTTTAAAGTCCATTCTGATACCTGGCACTTCCAATGGCTGTGAACATAATTATTGTGGTTTGGGTCAGGAATTTTCACTCAGCAAGTTTTTTCTCAGAAAATGATTAGAAGAATGTCTATGACAGTTTATTGGTTGAAACCATGACTACATGACACATTTACTAGTACTGTCAGTCTGCTATTCTGTCACTCTTGCTAGTGGAGTGATATTATGTCTGGTAGCAGATTTTATGGATGCTCTTAGCTGAAGAACGTCAAGACTCAGAATTTTCTACTTTATTTCTTTGTTCTGGATGGAAATGTACATTGATAAATCATGCTCTGCTCTTTCTCAGAAAGAGAGAAGGGTAAGATTTTAATAATGGTTGCCCCCAGCTCTTAGTCCTGAGGTTGGTAGCCCAGGAGTCTGACCGTGGTATATTACATGAGGAATCATACATGCTGAGGAACACTGTCTTCATGTTGAGTTTACTGCTTTGTGACAGTTAAACCAGCAAGACTTGGACCTCTAACTCAAGAGAGTTACATTTTCCTCTCCTCAGCAACAAGCCCCAAAGCCTTGGATTTCTACCAGTTTGCTCAGAGATTTTTGCACTATTGTGTTTGAAGGGGTAGTACTTAGCTCTAGGGATTTCAGCTTGCTTCTCTATCTGAAGGACAGCCAAAGAGCCCCTGAAGTTCATGGCCAATGGCTGTGACATTTCTGAATGGGAAACAGACAGGAAAGGAAGTTTTCTCATTTTTCTAATATTTTTAGCAGCGTTTTGTTGTTGTTGAACATTCTTTACTGAGAATCTAAAGAAAAAAAATATATGATGCAAAATCTAACCATTTTAAAATTTTGTCTTTTTCCTCTGGAAAACAATCCTGTTTTCATCTGTATGAGCAGTAAACACCACTTCTCAGCTGCAGACTGGAAACTCCTCTATCAGCAGTGCTATAAGGATCCCATAGCTTCTGTCATGACACTTTGTCTGATTTTTGCCTGAGGGACAATAGCAGTTAAATAGACTCTAAGAAAGATTTCTGTAGGAATTCCTACTCCTCAAGAGCCTGTTGAGATGCTATCTTCAACCTGCTTCCCTATTTTGGACTCTAGACAGACACTAAAAGCAGACTGGGGTACCTTACTTCAACAGACATTTTCAACACCAGTGGTTGCTTATTGATTCAGCTGCTCATAAATCATTTATAGATCCTCCTGCTGAACATATCCTTCAGACAGGATCCCTGATGTTACTAAACTTATCTATACAAGCCCTTCCAGGCAATCCACCCCAACAATAGCTTGTTTGATCAAGTGTCTGCTTTAGATTTCTTTTTAGCATGAAACCTTAATATGTTTTCAACAGAGTTAAGGTAGAGAATCCTAGATTTGTGTTTTGAAGTGTTGCTTTCAGTTCTATTGTACTGCAAACTCCAAGAAAATCAACCATTGTTTAAAAGATTGAGGTAGTTTGCAAAGCTAAAGCCAACAGTAAACCCTCCGAACCTGGGAAATGCAAGATACTTAACCTTAATTCAGTCACCTGTGCTTCTGAATTATGAAATACAAGGCTGTGTGATATGTAATCACAATGCCTACATGCAGGGAAAGATGCAGCTTATTCCCTAGTTCTGCCACTCCTGACTTCTGAATGCTACAATTTGTGGCATTAGCAATTCGCTCTTTTTGAAGCATACTATCTGCAGTTCTCCCCAACTCCAAATTTGGATAAATCTTCCAGCTATTTTATATGTTTACTTGATACAAGATATCAGGCATCAAATGTAAAACAGAGGGTGCTAGAATTTGTCAATAAAATGGGAAAATTTACCATGGTAAGTGCAATGTATTTTTCACATAAATTATTATCTAAAAAAAAGTGGAATTAAAAAAAAAAGCCTGAGGCAAGAATCAGTCTGGAATGGAAGGATGGAAAATGTCAGTCAGAGTAATTAAAGTGTAGAAATCTATAAGCAACTAAAGTAAAGTCTTATGACAGAATGTGTCTAGGCAGTCTCAGATGAACATGAGAACCAGTATCACTTACCTTTATATAGGTTTTGTAATCTAAGCAACATTCTAAAGCAAAGAAATTGTCAGCTACTGTGATGTCCAAAACACAGAGGGATATGGTTACTTAGTTCAAACTGATGAACATGAGATTTGTTATTGCTGTACTCTGCCCTGGTCAGAGCCCACCTGGAGCACTGCATTCAGCTCTGGAGTTCACAACACAAGAAAGCAAACCTGTTGGAGTGGGTCCAGAGGTCGCCACAAAAATAAGCTCTGGGCTGGAACCCCTCTGCTGTGAGAACAGATTGAGAGCATTGGAGTTATTTATCCTGCAGAAGGCTCTGGGACGACCTTATTGCAGCCTTTCAGTACTTAAAGAGAGCCCATAAGGAAGATGGGGATCAATCTTTCTAGCAATATAATGAGTGCTGGTTTTAAAAGAAAAGATGGAGATTTAGACTAGATATAAGATTTTTTTTTAATTTTTTTTTTATTTTTATTTTTTTTAAAACGAAGGATGTGAAACACTGGCACAGGTTTCCCAGAAAGGTAGTAGTTGCCCCATCTCTGGAAACATCCAAGGTCAGGTTGAACAAGGCTCCCAGCAACCTGATCCAGTTGAGGATGTCCCTGTTCACTGCAGGGGGTTTAGACTAGCCGACCATTAAAGGTCCTTCCAACCCTAAACATATGATTATATGACTGCAGTATGGACTTACAGCCACTCAATTGAATAAATGATCTTACAATGCCTGCACTTGTGGAATGAAGCATACTGTTGCACAGATTTTTACGACAGGATGTGCAACAGATACTGTTCTGTGTATTTGGGATGAACTGGATGTGGCTGGACAGTAAGAGGTGGCAAATAGGCAGGTAACTAGTGAGATAGTGAGTTTATAGTGATGCTGAAAGTGTCATGGTAATAGCACTACAAATGGAAGTACAGAATTTTTAATGGAAATCTAAAGAAGAATACTGAGTAATTTTTGAATCAGAGATCTGGTGCAGTTTACAAGGATATAGTCTTTCTATTTGATTTGCTAAATTATAAGACAGAATCAGATCCCTTCCTCTGAATATGTGTAGGTGATGAAAAGCTTTAGAGTCTTGTTCAGGTATCATTTCTGCATATTCCATCTTACAAATAAGAATTTTGAGTTATTATTATGGGGTTTTTTTTGCATTTGAAAAAATCAAAAGAAAAGAGAAAATGTCTGGAGAATTATCTTTACAAATATTGACATTTAAAAGTACTAAAAAGCAATTAAAAGCTGTTACAGGGAAGCCTTGTTACATGTGCTGTGCCTAAGCTCCCCAAGACACTGAGACCAAATTTACCATTGTCTTTACTCTGTGCACCTCTCTGTCAAAGAAAAACATTTCTCTTACTCATACCCCTAATTATTTTCTGCTATTTGAGGTGGAAACATGACAGACCATTAAGATTTTCAAAAACATTTAGAAAATTAATATAATTGTGGGGGGTTGAAATAAATAAGACCTTTTCTTCCCACTGCCTTCACTCTTCACTGGGAGACACTTCTCCCTGCTGTGTAATTACCTCTCTGACTAGCACTACACTATGCATTGAAATAAACCTAGATATTTAATAAGCTAAAGGTGTTTCCTCTGCAAAAGGTGATAAATGTTTTAGAGCTGAGTACTTTTTAGCACCAAAGTCTAATTTTTAGCTTTCCTCTCAGTACTAGATCTTTATAAAATGGAGGGGGGGAAAAAAGGAATTTTCTTTAAATAGTCTGCTAACTCAAGTTAATTATTAAGCTTTAGAACATCTTTTATCCTTAGTAGTGACAATTTACCACCTTTACCAACACAGTAGCTGTTTCTGTCTTGCTGTAGGTATTCTCCTGAGCAACAACATCATTAAGTTGTATCCATGCAAGGTGTTAAATAATTGTTTATATCATGCTAGCTCACTTGTTTGGAAAAAATAAATAAAACAGAGAATGTCTTTGTCAGTACCCATCTAGACAGATGCCATGTTTTGTTGGTTACATCTGTGTGAAGGGAGTGCTGAGATGCTGCCAAATAGAAAAGTGATGCGAAGCAGCATGCAAATCCCAAATTCTCAGAGTGCAGACCAACGTGCTTATCAATTGTAATTATTACTTAAACAGCATACTTTATTTTAATTCCTTATTATAATCTAAATCCAGATTAAAAAGAAAGAGAAAATAGAAAAGGCTGTTCTGTAAAACTGACAAATGCCAAAAACAATAACAATTTTGTGCAATGTGTTGTTAAGGGATTGTTCATAAATCTTGTCTTTAAGAAGATTCACTGGTAAGGCACAACTTTGCAAGTTGTTGACTATGCAAGTTTACTCCTTTTATTCTATTTTTTTTTTCTCTTTATTTTTCACAACTTGGAGCATCCTAAGTGCAAAGTTTTCAGAGTAAAGAACTGTGTATATATGGAGATGCTGAAAGTGTGATGGTAATAGCATTACAAAAGGAGGTACAGAATTCTTAATGGGGATCTAAAGAATAATACTAATTTTTGAATCAGAGATCTGGTGCAGTCTACAAGGATGTAGACTTTCTATTTGATTTGATAAATTATAAGAAAGAATCAGATTCCTTTCTCTGAATGTGTATAGGTGATGAAAGGCATATAAATATATATACAAAACTGTGTGCCCCACTTCACCTCTGTAATCATGTTATTTCAGTGCTTTAAATAATCAATGTCTCCTTCCTTTGTATTGTCACTTGGTAGAGGGCTGGAGATTCAGTAATGTTTCTCTGTAGTGATCTCTTGACCAGAAAAATATACTCTAAGCCTCCAGAATTTGTCTGTTTCTCTTCATTAACGCCCAGAGTTGGAGTTGGTCTTTGACCTTCTATAAAGTCTGGGTAAACATGGCTTGAAGATTCAATGCCTAGGGTTTTGGGGTGGTTTTTTTTGGTTTATGTTTTTTCTTTTTTTGTTTGTTTGATTGCTTTGTTTCCCCCCATAAAGTATAATATAAGGCTTGGTTTTTGATTTGGGGTAGTGTTTTCAAAAACCATAGCTTTTGAGAATTTTTACGCTGTATGTAGAAGTCTTAAATAAATTTGTTTTGTTTGTGAGTCTATGATTTGTTCATATGTCTAACAATTTGACAACTAGGTGACCGAACTGCGTTTTTGAGGCTGTAAAAGTGAACTAGACACCAGTTTAAAGCACAATTCAGTATTTTACCTTTATGGAATATTTTGTCTTCAACAATTTATTTTGCTAGTTCCTATTGTGTTTAGTTGCAATGCTTTTATGAACCTCTTTATGCAGCATGCTATTTTAACTTGATGTGCCAGAATGGGTAAATCTGAGGCTGTACAAGATAATGACAATGTCGTTTTCAAGGCGTTCTAAATGATATGGAAGATAACTTGAACACATATTAGTTTCCTACTGTGCTCAGTTGTTACACAGTAGCTAATTAAAAGGCAGTTGACAAGCACATAAGACAAGCGATGCTTGTTGGAGTCCTTAGCAAGTTGAAAAATAATCTAATAACCCTAGAATTAATTTAGACTCAGATGGTTTCATTGCAAATGGTTAATAGGCTGATGGTTGAACTGGTGTGCTCACTTTCCTACATGAAGTAGTACATGACCAGTTTCCTCCTATGTAATAAAATTATACAAATTAAATTATACACATGTTCCCAAGTTCCTAGACTTCATTAAATACTAGGGGATTAAAAACTTGTATAAATTAATCAATGTGCTATAATCCTAAAAATTATAAAATGAGCCCTTGAGGAAGTAATGTAATACTAGCTTTTTAATTAGTGTGACACCAGAGATTCATTGTTCTATAATGTAAGTCATATGTTTATGAATCATATTATCATTTTAAATAGAAAAAAAGCACTGGTCTTTTACTTTTTTGCGAGTAGGTGGTAGGAGTTTGTGTATTTTTATCCTGTAAACACATCTTCTTCTTCTACTCACACAAGTAAACCTATGTTAGAAAGTACAGGATTATCTGTACTTCCATGAGTTAACAGGTATCTTAATGATTCCTAGGCCTTTTTTTCAAGATTCCCACAAATTATCCTTCTGGAAGCCAGAAATCCTAATTGAAGTGCTAGCAGTGCTTAAAATAGCAGGTGCAGTTTTAGTATGAAAATGTCAATTTGTTTTTGGGTGAGATGGAAGCCAGTTTACTTACAGTCAGTTTTGAGAAGCGTTTGCTGTGTCATTTGACATACAATATGCTTTCAAGATACAATTACATATTAATATAAAAATATTTTTGGAAGTCTCCATTCGTATTCTCAGGTTACCTTCATCCTACAGGCTGTTGTCATAGTTATTGTTATGGGAATAAAATGTGCTCTCTATGATTACATAGGACTGGTTCTGATAATATTAAACATCAGTGAATCACCGAAGCTTTAAATTCTGTTATGCCAGACCCTCCACTAAACCAAGTGACAAAATTTGGTGAAGTTAACTTTCAGATATCAGTGGCCACGGGAAAAATAAAAAAGGCATCAAGCTTTACAGTTTTTCATGTGAAAACATAAAGCCACTTTGATTTTCCAAAGGTATTTTAAAAAATACAGAACATGGCCTGTTTAAAAAAAAAAACAAAACTTCTTTAAATGTCTTGAACAGCATCTATGATGTAAACAGGAAACTGCTATGTGACAAATTAATTGTTGGAGGAAGAGGGGGTGTTGAAATAGAATTATAAATACATCCTTTCCATATGTACAACTTTTGTATTTTTGCTAAAGCCAGAGTACGGACTTTACTATTAACATGATGTGAAGCCATATGAGCTATATTCTGTAACTAGATGACCAACTTACACCTACTGAATGTTACTTGTACATCTGGAAATGTTTGCTGGGCAATTTTGAAGCTGCTTAAGTTTGAGAATTCTTCCTCGGCATATATATTTCACATTAGGGTTTATAATTGTTTGGAGACTGGTGTTGTCTCGATCATATACTTTGATGTGTGAATTCCAGTTTGTAAATTTACCTTAATCTGGTTTAGAGAATTTAATTTTCAATCAGAGCAAGTGCCTGTGGGCACTGTGCACAGTCAGAGCTGCGCAGTGTTGGAAATTCATACAAACCATATTTAGTAGTGTGATTCAACAGCCTAGGACAGAGAACACTGCCTGAGACTGTCCCTTGTTTCAAAGAGGAAGACAAAACAAAACGACAAAAAATGCTAACTTTGTCTTTGGCAAATTTCCCCAACATTGTCTATTCTCATGAAAATGAACAATGAAGATCAGGGATTTGAACATTTTTTCATATAATTCCTGTGGAGCTACTGGAAGAGAGACAAGTTTCCTATGCAGAATATCATGGCAACAAAGACTGTGGCTCTTTTGTTTCCACTCTGTATTTTTTTGAAATCTAAAAAAAAAAAAGTTCAAAGAAATTTGAGTAGTCCAACAGTTTCTGAGTCTTTTATATGCATTATTTATTGTACCATACGTCAGCTGGTATAAATAAGTCCACTTACAATGATGCTAACTGTGGATTTGCTCAATTAGATCCTACATCTGGGCAGTGGAACCATGCTTTAATAATAAAGAAGCATTTATCTTTTTCTTCCTTCCTTTCTCGCTTCCTGTTAGAGTATTAAAGTAATTCTGTGTAAGCAAACTATCACCAGGATATCCAAGAATTCTGTTATGTCTTCTTTTGTTACTATTTATATTTACTGTAAATAACCTTTTTGCATTAATAAAGGAAGGCTTATATTTATGGAAAATGTTCTCCCTAAGCTAATTTATGATTCCATCAAATTTCTAGAATTACAGTATATTATGAAAAGCAGATATTGCGACATTCTTTCCTTTTCAACAGGATTTTCAGAAATTCCAAAAAAACCACCAGACCCTAGTGTTGCTTATATTTAATTCAGAGAGGCCAATTTTTCTATTAGATCTCTTTTTCTATTCATATACTTCAGGGGATAAGCTAACACTAAGTGTTGAACTACAGGACATGATTTTCAATATAAAAGTGCATGTCCTATTATGAAGTGATTGCTAGAAGAGAGCACTCGAAGGAAACCTAAATTATTATTTTTTTGTTTGTTTTATGTACACTAACATAGCCTCACTACACTGTTTTTTATCTGAACATGAAACATTGCTTCTAGGCTACTAGTTTGTATTTCATGTTTCAGGTCAATGCATTTTAAAGCAGATGGGGCAGTAATTAATGAGAAATAGTGTTTAGGAAAGAAAAAGTAAGTCAATTTTACAGATACTATAATGTCTATAAACTGTCTTGTCTGTGGCTGGACTATGAAAGGGTCAGAGTTCTTCCACAGCCACTTGATTTACTTGTAGGGAAAAAGGGAAAATACAACCATGCGGAGCCAAATCCCAGACTGAATGCCCCACCTCTGTACATTTCCTGATTTTTCCTCAGTCTAGTTGATAAAGTATTTATAGAATCAATGAAATATTTTGGTTTTAATGACATTTCGTGCACTCTATCATTTTGCATTTTATTTCCATGAAAATTTTGTAAATTGCTGAAAGATGCATTTAATGTAATGACAATCATAAGGGAGAGGTACCACTGGTCATTGATGGTGGTTTCTGAAGTTGAACATATGAATGCTCACAACTTCTGACAGTGAGAGTTGCCGAGGAACAGAAATGCCTAAATTCCATCTGTACAGTCCAAATAGGTGGAATTCCAGGTGATAAAATAGCTCCATATTTGGTGGAGACCAATAGCTGAATAAAAAAATGACTGAAATGTATTTGTAAGAAGGAATTATGTCATTCACAATTTCTCAATAAAAATTGTTTAATATGAGTAAATACTTGTTTTGTTATTTTATTGCCTCAGTTCTAGCCAGCTTGCTCACAAGACAAGAGAATCAGAGAAGTTTCCTTGAGAATTTGGAGTAGTGCTTGTCCTCCACTCAAGGTGCTGCCATTTCCTTAACCTCCTTTCCGCTTAGGTTTGCCATATGATAAAGGTCTGTGAGCAGATTCTGGCTGTAGCAAATGTCATGAAAAAAAAAGTTGCTTTAATTGCAAATTTTTGTTTATTTGCTTATCTGAAATGACTGGGAATCTTGATTGTGGATGCGCAGATCTTCAAATGGATGATATAATTATAAGGGACAAATGTTTGACTGCAGTGTCATCTTTTCCATGTATATATGAGATACATCAAAGAGCAGTTATTAAGTAAGCTCCATAGATAAATGGACACCTTCCATTCCTGCTACTGTTAAGCTGTCAGCTAGGACAACATGTGGTGAAGTTTTGTTGCTAGCATATTTCAAAAACCTGCTTGTAATTCCTCAATTCATACACACCATTTAGTGAATAATTTGACTCTCTGGATATCTTCCAAGCCAATAATGCTGACCAAATTATTTTGAACATGCAGATGGTAACAAAAGGGCACCAGGTGTTGTTTTATTGTAATAAAGATGTGCAAACCCTTGCATCTCACTAAGTTATTTATCCAGATAAATCATCAGGATGCTCAGCTTCCTACACTGCTTTAGTAAATTTTGAATAAGAGGTATCAGCTGTTTTCCGAATGTGCCCTTCTGTATGTGCCACAGATATTTTGCTTTGGGCTTATCTTCCACACTATGACCCATAGAGGCATTCAATGGATCTTCTTTTTGATTTAAATGATTACTGAGCAATCGGAAGCCCAGATGTTCAGTGGTTTAATTGCTAAATGTTAGCCTATAAAAGAGAGTAGACAGGAGCTGAAGGGAAGATTTTACTGCATATGAATGTTATTTGGTATGTTAAAGGACATTATTTACATCCAATTTCTCTCTCTAAGGTGCAACATGAGGCAGTAAGTTGCCATAATGGAAAAATAGCATTTGGTTTCACATAATTCTATGACTACCTTTACAGATACAGAGAAGCAAAACAAGTAAACATAAATGGAAAGCAATAGTAAGGCAATACTGGTCAGCAGGGTAACCTAATATCCCAGTGGAATACTTACTGGCCATTTTTCTGTAGGCTTCAGGAATAGGCTGTTGTTTATTGTTGTCTACCGGAGGGACATAAAATTCAGCAGTAAAATCACAAAAGTCAATATTGTAGCCCTTGGAACAAGATGAGGATTTTTTGAGATCATAAGAAGGAAATTTCATTTCTTTTGATTGTCATGCTGATATATGGAAAAGAACTTGAGTAATTGACATTGATTCAATATTTTTCAGAGCTCTGCAGTAACTGAAATTTCTTTTTATAAGAGAAGAAATTAAACTGCTACCTAAAGTAGTTTAAAAATGGGGTGAGGACTCTGAGCAGTTTAGAAATGGCTAGTGATAGCACAGCTCGTAACTGTTCAAATTCAGATGAAATTTACATCTACCTCCTTTGATCTCTGCTCAAGTTTCTGAATCCTCAGGGTTGGCTCATGCAAGAATCCCATACACAAAATTATTTTCTTTTTTGTAAATTCCTGTCATTTGTTGGCAACCTGAGCTGACATTAACCTTTCTAGGCAACGATGCAGCCCTCCATGGTAAAAGTGCCTTTCTTTAGGAAATGTAAATTTACCATTACCAGAAATAAAAAATATTGACAGTGAAACTCATCTGTGGTGGAGAAGCACTGAGGAGTCAGGCCCTCTGCAGTGTTTTTCATTGTAGCTGCTTGTTTATACTCTTAGTGCATATCATGTTTTTGTTTAAGCGTGTAAATGCTTGTGCCAGTTTGATCTATTTAAATGCCTTTTTTCTAAAATTGCATAGATACTGTGAGGATAGAGCACCTGCAGACATTGTTAATTGTGATTCCCTAACATGTCTTTGTTAGGAAACACACTGTTTCTGCTAAGAGTTTATTTTTAATATGGAATAAATGACAGTCCAAGTAAAACTGTCAGGCGAATGTTAAGGCTAGTGTTTCTACCTCTAAAGGATCTGGGCAAAGGGTTTAATTCACGTCTGTGGTATTTTTTTTGCAAACAAGTCACACCAATTGTGAAACCCAGTGTAAACTATAATGATGATTTTAACTTGTGAAATTAGAGAGTTTCCTGACTTAATACATGGACCATTCAGCCATTTTTCAGTCCAGGTCTACCATAATCACTGTCTTCGGTTTCATTTCCCTGAAGAAAGGAAGGCTGAAAGATGAGCCATTACTAGTCACAGCACGTTGCTCTCACTGATTGGAAAGCAGTCACACACCACCAAGCATTTATTCT
This sequence comes from Ceyx melanurus, assembly GCA_024611195.1. Classification (NCBI taxonomy): domain Eukaryota; kingdom Metazoa; phylum Chordata; class Aves; order Coraciiformes; family Alcedinidae; genus Ceyx; species Ceyx melanurus. The sequence continues at coordinate 48,508 of JANHGL010026198.1, read as the reverse complement.
GTTTACTGAGATGTAACACCAAGGAACAGCAATTCACACCTGCAGTGAAGTTGTTATACTTCCCATTTATTTTCTTTATTCTATTTTTATCCTTCTTCATTTTCCTGTTTCATTTTTCTTTCTCTTTTTTCTTTTACTTTTTTAATCTTTTCTGCTGCTCCTTCCTTCATTTCTCTGATGGGTGTCAGTGTTACCCTGGACATTTTCCTTAAACCTGAAATGAAGGATAAATGGTCAGTGGTATGTTTTCAGCTATCAAATGAGAATTACCCTAGTTGTAATTGATGACTTTTCTGTCAGGCTATCAGTTTAAATGTATAGTGTATAT
>JANHGL010026198.1:33437-47886 GCA_024611195.1 Ceyx melanurus | reverse complement strand
CTATAAGTTTAAATGTATAGTTTATATATATATATATATATATATAAAAAGAAAAAAATGTATGTGTATATATTCACATAGATATGTATATATGTATACATATATATACATAAACATATATATAGCTTATGTGAAACTTAAGGAGACCTCCCTTCTAAACAACCTGTTATGTGGTTATGAATAGAATCTAATATAATGTCTCTCAGAAGGACAGGTGGGCATAAAGATGGAATTGCTAAACTGTTTTTACTGTAGAAAGCAATGGGGACCTGGGTGGTAAGAAAATACCACATTTGTATTGGTTTCAAGTGTTAAATAATGGGTATGTGTGTATGTAGGCTATTCATATGTTTTCTATTTCTATGTTGAAGATTAAAATTTCCATTAGTATTCCACCTCTTCAGTTTTGCCTGGGGACTGTTAATTATATTCCTGAAATTGCAACCAAATAAAACCTTAACAAAAAAGAAACGACCAGATAACATAATAAGTAGCTGGTTTCCCCTTTCTTCTTCCCTGCAAGCAGTGTTCTGTCCTCTATACAGCCTTGGCCTAAAAACCTACCTGCATTAATTCCTGCACTCTGAAACTCCCCATGGTATTTACTAGTGAGCAAAAAGAGTGCCCCATTCAGTGTTACACGCATTTTCATTCAAATGCTGGTGTCCTGAAATGCTACTGATGTTCATTACTCTGATGTCTCAGAAACAAAACAACAGAGATTATCTTGGATTTAATCTAAACCTCCATAAAGTCGCGTGCTCAGTGATAGGAGGATTCTCTAATGTATGATGAGGTTCTATTCAATAAACCAAGACAGTCAATTGCTTTTTAGAAAATATTATTGATATTTCACTTGTACTACTTACTACTTGTGAGGGTGTTTGAAATCTACCATTGTATGCAGCGTTTTAATTTTCCTGAGCATTATGGGAGGGTGGGAGTACATTGTCATGGCTACTGCCCAAATTTCAAGGCTTTGTCTTTTTTCAGAACTGTTGTCTGGTAACTGTATGGTAGGAACTAAGTCTTGCAATATTAGCTGCTTCCACGTTTGTACTATGCGGTTGCATGAATACTGCATAAACAGTGTGTGTTTGTAGCGTTTAGTGGAAAATTTGCTTAAAGCATAAAGGTTAAACTTTTTTTGTTCTGAGTCTACTGCAAAGCTGGATTATGGCACAGCCACAGCTCCACTGTGTGACTGGAGTACCACTGAGCCCTGGTGAATGCCATCTTCATACCATTATATACAGGCAGTGACTATCCAGCTGCCTAGAAGGCTGTAGAGAGCAGTTGCAGTTTCATGGCAGCTGCAATGAGTAGAAATATACATAAAAGAGTGGACATAAACGTACCTTAAAGTACGAATGAACTTTCTTTGTAGATTATTTCTGTAGTCTTAATTGCATTAAATTTTGCTGAACTTGAAGTAACTAAGGGCCTACCTCTGCTTTCCTATTATAAGCTTTACTTTGTGTTTTTATAATTAAGCTATACATTTTAAAGCTACTTCAGCTACATCTATTATACCACAGGTTGTCTGCATGTCATAACTGTGGTTCCATTGTCAAGGATCATTTTCTTTGGTGTGCTGCATGACAAAAAGCTACTAACATAGCAGAAAAAATCCTTGCCAACGGCATCTCAAGTTCTCTCTATGTAGGAGCATAATGTGTGTTTCTACTACAGGTTAAGATAATAAATACGTACCTTATAAAAAGGTACTTTCAATTAAAGCTATCCGTTTAGACTTAATGGAATTGGGCTAGTACAGTGGCTGTGGTACAGATGAGGAAGCTGACAGTAGACTTCCAGTTTTTGTGTACCTTAAGGAAGGGAGTTTAGGTACACCTCCAGTTTCAGCATTGTAGAACACTGAAGTAATTTGCTGTTACGAATACATCTAGAGAGTAAATGTGTGCTGCACTGAATTAAATATATTAAGCTAAGCAATCACAGAAAGGCAACCCTAGCTTAAAAGTTAATTCAACTCTGAACCTGTGGGTTCAGGTCTCATGCTTCATTTTATTGAAGTATATTTTTATTTAATCTTTGTTGGGAATTATTTGATCAGTGTAGTCTGTATATATCTTGTACTTTTCATGCACAGAAGCCTATGTGTATTTTTTAATTACAATCCACAGATAGATGTTATGGAAGCCAACTCAGCATAAAATAATTCTTGTGATGTCCAAGCTTTACTGAGGCAAAGCATGTCATAAGTACAGCATAGCCACAGGGGAAAAAAAAAATTACATTTGAACCACTTTATATAAATGTGGAATGTGGAAAAATATTCACCATAAGAATATTTCATTGGCATGTTCAGCTCCTACCAACCCATTCCCTTCCTTTTATATCACTGCAGAGTAAATAGACTCATTCTTTGAATTGGTCTTGTGAGAAGTACTTTCTTGATTAGTCTTTTTTTAAGACCATTTTTTCTTCCAGTTTCTAAACACGTTTCTTAGACCCTAAACATTGTCAAGTTCTCAGGCACTTCTCTCATTGAAGTCATGAATGCTCCCAGATTTTCCATGGGAATTAATAGTTTCCAACAGCACAATGACTAATAAATCTCTCTTCTCTTGAGAGCATCCCATTTAGCATGCAGCCCCATTTTCAGTATATCACTGTTGCAGAAACATAGACATCCATACTCATTCATACCAAGGATGCTCATGCCTGACCGTTGATCTTTCTGCACCGTGTCTCTCTCATTTCTGTGGATATTCTTCTCTAAAGATAATTCCAGTGGGTTTTGTATTTTTTCATTTACTCCCAAACAGGTAACCCAGTGTCCAGATGACTGACAGTGGTACCTTATTTTCTTTATGGACTTCTTATGCTGTCACTTAGATTGTTAAGAATCACAGAATGTTAAGGATTAGAAGGGACCTTGAAAGATCATCTAGTCCAGTCTCCCTGCTGGAGCAGGATCCCCTAGGTCAGGTCACACAGGAACATGTCCAGGTGGGTTTTGAATGCCCTCAAAGAAGGAGACTCCACAACCTCTTGGGGCAGCCCATTCCAGTGTTCTGTTATCCTCACCAGGCTTATCTGGTAACCCCAAACAGATCTACTAGATGAGGATATTTTATCAAAAATCAGGTTCTGAGGCAGCAGATGAGCAATTTCATCATTTATCATTTAATAATTTTTAATCAATATGAATGTGATTGTAAGACTCCAAATCGTAGTTCTAATATATTGCAGGGGATCCTATTTTAGGTTAAATTACACATTTTGAAGTGCCCTGGAAGACTTTTTTTTTTCCTCAGATAAAATCCGTGTTCTCGTATACATTTAAGAATTAACTATCAGGAAAAGGCAGTCTCTTTCCTAATCCAGAGCCTCACTGTGGAATGGTAAGAGCAACTACTTTTCCAGCCAGTGCCCTGCAAGACCCCTGCAGACAGCTGTTTTCCACATGCAAATCCTAGCTCACTTGGGTCCTACATCAAAACAGTAGAAGAATCATTCTGTCCCAAACCTAAGCCCAGACTTGAGAGACCACATCCATGAATTGGATGATCACCATCCATTTCAGAGCCTAGCTGAGTTGCCATACAGCACTGGGGCAGGGGATCCAGTGTGAACTTGGCAGTTGCTTGCCGTGGGGTGGCTTCAGCAGGTGCAGCCACTAATGTGCTCCTTGTAGCATGGCATAAATGTTTTCTTCTGCTTAGGGAGATGCATTGCCAATGCACACTAATTGCTTGCAGACAGGCTCTAAGGTGGCTGTTTATTAAATGTTGTAAGTTAGGTCTGTGTAGTGTCAGAAATGCCTCTTTTTTGCATGTTTAGTCCTCAGTACTTGTTCATTATCAGCCTGAATTGTATTCCTGTCTTCATTGAGAAGGATGGATAATTTCAAATTTGTGTGTTTGGAACAAGAAATTTAAATTTGAACTTCACTGTAGTCTTCTAGTATTTTAAATACCTTCCAAGTTTGGCCTCAACTGCACAATGTATTTGCTGAGACAAAACCAAAAGGACAATAATTTTCACTAGAGCACACCTGCAATAATAGCTCACAGCATTTAATTTTTCCCTTGGTTTCCTAGTAGACTTTGTTTTGACACCTGCAAACAACCTTTTCCAAATCAAAGGGAGCTTTTTCTCTCCAAGTCATTCCACCACCCAAGTTGAACTGACAAAGTCCAACTAAGAAACAGAGCAATTATAAACACAGTTTCCTCTGGTGCTTGTGCTGTTTTTAGCTTTGCTGCTCTCCCAAGGAGAAACGTGTGCCTAATGTTTCCAGCTTAGCATGCAAAATTAATAAAACCTGTCAATTAGACCGAGCAACATAAAATACAAGTAAAAGATCCAGTGTGATTGGACTTGAATATATTAAATTGGCTTCTTCATGAACTTTTTTTGTTGTTATTGTTTAACACTGTGATCATAAAATGTGTATCTGGAATGATAAACAGTAATTGGCTCTAGGCAGCCTTTTCTCACAAACAAAAGAACAGTTGTTATTGCTGTACTTCTTTAAATAAATACATTTGTAAGCTGGAACTCAGCTAGGCTGCCCTGAAAAAAGGCACACTTTTCTTCAGAAACATAGAAGACTTCAAACTTATAAGTGGGCATTTAGACTGAGGAAAAAGGTTTTTATATTAAAAAAAAAAATTATCTGTGCTCATACAATGCTGAGAAGTATCTCACCAGGTAAAAGTCAGTCTGAAGTTAATTCTGTAACATCCTATAAAAAGTAATAGATTTAACATAGATGTAAATCAGATCCTGATTCAGCCTATATATTTTATTAATGGTTTGTATTTTTGTTGGAAGAGATAAAAGCAAATATGAATTGCCTTTAAGAAATTGTATCATTTGTTTGAAAAAGAAATTATTATTCTAAAGGACTGCAGGTTGACAGCTTCATTTATTAACTAAATACCTATTTGAAGAAAGTCCTTAAGAGACTGCAAAAGAATCTTTGGAGTATCTTTTAAGATTGTCAGTCTTAATGAAGTCAATATCCCTTGCTCTTGGTCTGTATTCCTGTTGACTTCAACAATGATTGTATCAGTCAATTTGAGAAAATTATGACAGAAAGGGAAGAAAAAAATCTCAAATGTTTGCTAAAGATTGAATCATGTTAAAAAAACCTCCTTACTTCCAGCCACATGTGTGCTTGAGTTTAAGCAAGGACACCTGAAGCTATCAACTGGCATGATCAGCTGGAAATTAGTTGTGAGTCAGCTGACCAACAATTAGTATTAAATAAAGGAGACAACAGAAATAGTAAGTAAATGAAGACAGAGAGTCAAGTGTCTGGGTTTTTTTGCTTGATAGCTTGTTTATTTTTAAGATAGCTACCTTATTTTTTCTCAATACACTTGTTACACATTAATATAGAATATTAGCTGTTGGTTAAGATATTAAGAAAAGTGAGTTTGGCTTATCCAGTCTTTTTTTGAAGTAAGCACAAATAGTAACTTTCTGATTATAAAAATGGCTTGGCGTTTCTTTTACCTATATGTTTGAAGATCTTGTTTCTTCTTGATGTTCTCCAGAATGCTATTTTCCTATTTTTTTTCCCTTTGAAAACGATAATAATGAACTTGTACAATGTTAGGTATAATATTACTTCATAATGTCATTTATTACCATAAGTTTACTAGCTGCCCATGATCATAATACAGTTATTTTTGACTACTCGAGCCCCATCTACTGTGATACTCTACACCTAATGAATGACTATATTGTTCATTAGTGAGTCATTTTATGATTGGGAGGTGCTAGTAGTAGATACATACTTAATTTATAGTATTTTAATTAATACAGCTTTCACTGTGGGAAAGTAGGATTGGTTGGTTTTTCTTTCAGGAATAGGGAAAATACTTTTTTTTTTTCTTTTGTCTTACACTTCTGGTATTCAGTATTCTTAATAAGCTTGGTTTTGTTCCTGAGTGGTAGGGTGATAATTAACCGTATTCTGTGTGTCCCGTCTATGATGCAATTTGGCTGCTGTTACATTTATTTTTAATTTAAAAATAAATAAATGAAAGGAGGTAGCTTTTAACTGATACAGATATTTGGAAACTCATTTTTAAATCTTTGGCTAAAGGTGACACCTCTGATCCTGTTGTTCCTATACTACTTACTACTTACTTTTTTTTTCTTTCCCAATGTCTATGTTGAATTTCTGTGTCTATTGAAAAGGAAGCCTACTGTCCAAACTTTATTTCCTGTTTATTTCACTAACTCTGAGAGCTTTTAATTAAAGAAGCACTCTAAGTGCCTTTAGAGATTGTGTTTCCACATACTGTATATATTAAAATTTTACAAAATGTGTGGGAATTGGTGGGTCAGAGTTTCAGAAACTGACATTTGGTGACTTATTGTTGTTACCGCATGTATTTTAATCCTGTCTATTTCCCCTCGGAAGCACTGTTGATCTTTGTTCAGGGGTTCCTAGTTAAAATATTTGCATATTAGAAGTAGTACAAGAAGGAAGTCTTTTAGTAAAGCTACAAAACTATTACTTAAAATGTTTCTCAATTACTTAAATGTATTGTGTAGGTGCATCATGATAACTGCATGGTACACACAGCATATAGACGTATCCTTCCAAGCTGGCAAATCCCAGGTCTTCATTGTCAAGGGAAAATGGTGCTTACTATGGATGTGTTATAAAGGAAGGGTTGCTAATACTTTTCAATAGTTGGTGGTTTGTTAGGGGAATGTGTTATGTTAGAGAAGGCTGAAATTGGAAGAGTGAAAAAAAGATTAATTTTGAATCATGTATCATATATGAGCAGGAATGTACAACTGGTCGTCAAGCTGGATATTTAAATAACTGGTTACTGGATCTTTTAGCTCCTGCTTAGGCATATGAATGAAGAATTATAAACTTCAATGGAGACCAGGACCTGGAAGTTCAAACCTGTTTATTTCATTGCTGAATAGGAGCTGAACTTCTAAAAATGTAGTTGCTTATTTAGTGTCTGAATGGACTTTAAAAATCTGTTTTTGTACATGTTATTTAAAAACACATAATCATAATAGGAAGAGCCTTTTAATGTTCATATTTTAGCATTATGGCATGGAAAATTGTTTGTTGAAATTTTTTGTGACAAAGGAAACTTTTGAAAAGTTGGCAATCTGCACTTTCTTAAAGACCTCTGCCATGTTAGACTGCTTTTACAAACGTGCCAAATCTGATTATTGCCAGCTGTCTCAGCTGACAACTTATTTAGGTGCACTTCTAAGATACTGTTAGCTCATCTTATTTGAGGTCAATTTATATGTTCAAACCAGTATGAGCTTATTGGCCCAACTTCTATTCTTTTATGATTACTTCTAGTTAAAGTCTTGTCATATGCTCAAGATCCGTAGGTGTGAGCTATGATTCTAATTATTTTTTCAAAAAAGATGTCAGAGGGGATTTAGCGCACAGGCCTAAGAGCTATTGTGTGTCCTTCATATTGCAGGTTAGCCGTTTAGTGCACTGGTTTTGAAAACCTTCTTTTTACAAAATGAGCTCTCTGAGGTGCTTGAAAAATTCCAGTATCTTTTTATGTGAAACAAGGACATAAAAAGCATCTGGGAATAAAATATAGCTGAACAGATGAGATACATAGTCTGTTTTCTCCTAAGTAAAAATAGATCACTGTTCATTTTGAGACTATATGATGCAGTAGAGTTCACTTGCAGTGTAACTATAGCTTATGGTTCAGAAGAGTTACAAAGATGAGAATGCTGCAGTTACCTCCTTTGCCAGCCTTGTTCCAAGAGGTGTCAAGAGATAAGAGCAGATGTGTGTGCTAGGATCTGGATTCTTTTTGGGTGATTGCCAAGATTTTCATAGGTACTAGACCTTATGTCATATTCCTAATTTTCAAATAAGAACACACATCAACCCTGCAAAGATCATCCTAAAAACATCAACTAAAAATTCAAATAAGGATACATTTTTAAATGGTTTCAATAAACTACCAGCATGTTAGGCTTAGCAGATGTCATCTTTCAGTTTTGGTAAACATTTACAGTTCTAGCAAGGTAGGTGAACACTTAACATTAGTGAGTTTTCTGTTCTTGCAGGCATAAATTATTTGTAATTCATGTAATTTTCTTTTTATATGCCAAAAAATGCTGCCAAATGGGCACTGGTCAGCTATTTAGAAATACCTTGTATGAAAATACAGGTGGATTTTTGTTGTTGTTGTTGTTTGTTTTGTTTTTTTCAGGGGGGTGTTTTTGTGTTGTTTGGTTGTTTTTTTTCTTGTATGACCTTAGATAGCAGAATTTTCTCCTTCTTGGAGAATATGATGGAAGGAATATAATGTCTTTGACACTGTCTTAAATATATTTTTTATAGCTGCAAGATGAATTTCTTTTTTTGAAGTCACAAACTGTCCTTCACTTCCCTGAGTCATCCCTGAAATAACTACATTTATGTCAATCCTTTCATCCAGCTTTGTTTGCTGTGTACCTGCCATTTCCTCCCTTACTGTTTCCAGATCTGTGTTTCCCACAAGAGCACTAAGGAGCTGGATACTTTAGCTGGAAGAGGACACACTTTCTCTGAGCAGCACCTGGGAATCCCAATGTACCAGCAAAGTAATGTGTTTTAAGAGGCAGAGGTCAATATTTTTCAAATACCTTTTGTCCATAAAGTTGTGTTGCAAGTACACGGCTTGCTTTCTTTTGATTTCTAAATATTGCAGTTTTGTAAAATGTGCTGATAATACTGAAGAAATTCTTCTGGAGAAGAGAAGACTTCAGAGAAATAGATCATGAAACACATGCACCCAGTTTTCTGAAAGTATCATTCATACCTTATAGCTGCAAACTTTGCATTTATTTACCACTTGCTGTTCTGGGTTTGATTGAGAAACTAAAAAAAAAAAATCTCAATTTAAAATCTCAGAGTTGTAAAAATGAAGGTATTATGTATATATAAAAGTTATATATTTTAGACTTTGTTCATGTAACAAGCTACCACCTAGAAACATCTGAAATAACAGCAGACAGCTTTATTTTTCCAGTGAGCCATAAAAATGAATAAACAGCAGAACAGTTTAACATTATGAGTTGCAGTTAGGTATTGTGATACTAAATGGAGGAAATGCAGTACCTTTTCAGGATGTCCAACTTTTCTATCATGTGTAAGCTTTTATACACTTGTATACACTTTTATATAGTTTATTGTTTTAATATTCTGCAAGATGGTTCAGATCATACTGTGATTAAATTCCTTTCAATTAAATTCTGACAGTATAATGAAGAACACTATGCATTACTTAATGATACATTTCTTCAGCTCAAACTGAACAATTGTACTTTATATTTTGTTAGCTGCCAATATAAAAAAGGAAAATAATTTTGGTCATAAAACCCAGCTTGTATGTTTTTGAACTATAGGCACACTTAAACCAAAATTATTTGAGTTTAGTTTAGAAACTGTGTATTGCAAACAACAATTAAGAGTTTATGTGGGGAATAAGAGATTCAATATGCAGTATTGTAATTCAAAATAACTCTGTGTATAATTGTTGGCCTAAATACTTGTTGCATTATTGATAACTCTAATAAGAAAGTTCAGTACTGAGTTTGGGCGTACTTTCAACTATTCTCCATGTCATTTTCTCAAGTCTTTCTACTCTTGGAATCCTAAAATGTCCCCTTTCTTCACAGTATTCAAGTCTAACAAATGTTAGACTGAAATCTATTTGGTTTAATGAATGTTTTAATTCAGTTATTTTTGAAGCTATATTGATGAAATTAGATTAGAGATCCCTTCTTGGAGAAAAGTGGATTTCTGAGGTGATGGGAGTGTAATGAAGTGAGTTTCTGCAATTTTATTAACAGTTCCCTTGATTAAAAAAAAAAAAAAAAGAAAAGAATAACAACATTGTTTAAATAACACAGTTGGTTTTTTTTTTAATGAACACTCAAATGAAAACAAGTAAGTATGTTGCATAGTTTTGCCTAGTCTAATTGTAGTTCTTTCATGTGGCAATAAAGAAACATAAGAACATATTCTTCCAAGTGGAGAGATCACCATTGCTTACCCAGAAGCACAAGGTCATCCAACTGTCTGTTTATCCATACTGAAAGATTGCTTTCTGGAAATCATGGAGACATGAAAATGCAGTGGTACTCTCACCGTTTCTGATTTTCATATGGCTGTTTGACATTTTAACTTTCGGGGCTAAAAGCTGGAATTGAGTAGTTTGGCAAGATGAGAAATAGGAAAAACAGATCTATCCACTCTGCAAAGTTCATGACAGGTTTTTATCAAGTTTTTTGATGGTTGGAGTTGGTTTTTCTCGTTCTGTACCAGTTCTTCCACCGTCTGTGCAATTTCCATTAATAGTTGTGAGTGATTTGTGTGTCTAATTCTTCATGCAGAGTGTTGAAAATCTACCCTAAAGCTATGAAAAAAATAATGGAAAAGGCATGTATAATTGAAAATAGTCTTAATCGCTGGAACATTGAAATCCACATGGCTTGGAAGACTTGAAAGATTTCTTGTTTTAGAAGAATTGAATTGAAAAGCGCTGTCATTTTCTTTAAATACATTCTTTTGAATAAAACATCCATTCCTGGTGCCAGCAGCAAGCTTCTAAACATGTTCAAGATGACGTGATTGATAACAAGAATGCTTCTCTCAAGATGTTTCTAATTTCATCACTTTGTTTCAAGAATGTTAAACTTTCAATGTGATATATGATATAATAACAAATATTTAAACCAAAAAGTTAGTAATTTTAAGACTGTACAGTAACTGGAAGTGAATGGAAATCTGAAAGCTAGTTTCTGACTCCAGAATATGGGTAAATTGTAGAAGCTACTGCTTGTGTACAAATTATTTCCCACTTAATACTGCTAAGATAGGCACTTCCCTAATTCAATAAGTGAACTTACTCTCTTAATTTAAGTAAGGGTCTTTGCAGTTTGGCTATAGCAACACAATTTCAGGTCTTAATGTATTTATTAAATTTGTATTGGTCAATTCAGTTTTCACCTGATCTGAGGTGGATACATTTCTGTTGCTTGTATGCTAGTCAAGTCTAGTTGCTATCAGAAAACTAGAATCAAATCGTAATAAATATTATATCTCTATCTCCAAACCTCAAAATTAAGTAAGAAAAGTTGATTTTCATGGCTTCTCGGTAAGTTTTTACCTCAGAGCTTCCAGCTTTTGAAAATTGTAGTGGTCAGCGTCTGATTTGAGATTAAATTCCTCCTGCAGTTCCAAAACTTTGTCATACAAGAAATGGATAATGTTAAACATGTTGTCTAGGTCATTTCTGTGTGTAGGGAGCCTGTAGCAAGGAAGTGTGGCAGATTTATCAAGGAAAGATCAATATCACAGTCTGTTGAGACTAGCCTAAAGCAACATAATGCTAGCCTAAAGCAACATAAGTTACTTTGGAAACCAACCAAAGAAGTCTTATTTTGTAATCTGGAGTCAGAATAATCTTGAAGTAAGAAGAATATATTTAATCTTTTCATACAAGTGTCTAAACCAGAAAAATTCTGAAGGTTCTTGGCTGTTTCCAGTGAAGAGTTGGATTTTTTTTGTCTTTCCATCCAAAATAAAGATGATCTCTCAGAGGTTTGAGGCAGATACACCTGTTTGAAGGTCAGATTTCGCATCTACTGTGTGCTGACAATCTCCACTGGTAAATCTCTGAATTAACATTGTGGTTTTAAAACAAATTTCAGGAACAATATGTGGCTGTTTAACAATAGTGAAATCTAGTATGGGAAAAGACTATCTGCTCAGCTTTATTTAAAATGTGTCAATCCATTTGACATGTTGTTATATTCCTGTATTGCAATGCCAGACAATGACATTAATGTAAATAGTATTAACTGACTTAGGGAAAACCAAGAAAATGTACAGTTGATGTATGAAATTATATCTCAGATTATATGTGTGTATATATATATATAGTTATTATAATTAACGCATTAATATTCTTTCTAAATACCATGCTCCTAAGGAGGAAAATTACATATCTTGGGTAACTGGAGTTTAGATAAATCTAGAGAGTTTGGGCTGCCAACAGAACTCACAGTGATTCAAAAAGCATTCTCCAAGTCATCATCTACCTTGGTTAAACCATGCATCATTGAAAATTCAGATTTGATGTTATCTTTATTTCTCAGGGGGAAAGATTTCTGCAACAAGGCATGTCCACATACTCCGGTTACTCAGAGGTTCACAAAAGCAATGCTTTCTAGAGCTTGTGTCTAGGGCAACTGCTGAAGTAGCTCACTAGGGAAAAGGGGATGAACAAATTATATGTGCTTAATGTGGTAGGTCCCTTTGGCAGAGAGAGCATGTGGTGCTGTGATCTGGCTGCTGGAAAAGTATTTTGGATCTTTGAGCATAATCAGCCCATAGATCATGAAGCCTGCCCACATTTGCTCAGGTTGGACTGTGCTTTCTTCCTCCTGCACTGGGGGGTTTGGATCAGGGATGTGTGAGAGCACAAACTTACTCTGCACAAGGCTTGAGCATCTCTGGAAGGCATTATGCAAAGTTCATTCATCAGTTAACTATGGTTCCTAACAACAACCTTCATTTTCAACAACCTTGATAATATGTACCAAAATCCCAAAAGATTTAGCTGGACTTCCTTATAGAGACAATTGCAGCTGTTGAAATACTTATTTGCCATGATACAAATTTGTTTTCATGAACATTTTAGCCTAGAAGACTTTATAGATATCGTCTACAATTATCTGAAATGGAAAATTGTGATACTCAAGATGATTTTGGAAATAAATTCAACTGGAAGATTTCACTGCACTAAAACTATGATAACTTTTAAACTTTAATAGTTCAACTTAAGTTAAAATTGAGATTGAGTTGTAACTTTTTAGGGGAAGCATCTGGACACATTTGTCTTTTGTCTGAGGAAAAGATTTGCTTTTAAGTCCATCTTTTAAAATGCATCTCTGCAGTGCATTTTCCCATGTCTAGCTCATAGACATTACTCTTGTCTTTTCAGCTCGAGCAACCTCAAACAGTTCCTCCCTATCCATGTTTTGTTGTTGTATTTACATTCCACTGATACATCTCCTCTGTGCAGTATCATTTTCTGCTACCTACTTCTTCAAATGTGATGGCCATAGATCCTTAGCTTGTATAAAATAGATTAGCTCTCCTCTGTCTAGGAGTAAATCAATGGGACTGGCACTGATTTACACCAGTTTAGGATCTATCCTGGTTCTTTTAATAATTTTTATGCCACCTCTCCAAGTAATCAATGGCATGTCTGTACTGAACTGTGGACTGAGTCCCAGCCTTAGGAGAAAATCTGGTCTTGGTTATGTTGATTGAATTTTGTTTAAAGTGAGAGTCCCACGTGTGACCTAGGGGCACAACTTGGACTTTCCTCACCTGAAAACAGAAGAGTAATTGTAATTCTAAATAGAAATATATATCTTCCTGTCATTTTTTAGATGTTGGCTCTCAGCAGTGTTCATTACTGTTCGTTTAGAAACCATTTGGCCAAAGAAGATAAATATTAAAAAAGTAGATTAAAATGAAAGATGCATTTATGAAGGCAAGAAAGGTAAGAGTTAACTGTGTTTTAATTGCTTCCAGATTGCATCTACTTTTCCAATGCTTTCTGGGGGAGGATACTCAGATTTCTCATCTCCAGCTGGGTTTGGGTTTCCAAATCTCTGTCAAGCTAAGTCTGTTTCCTTGGTAACCGTTTCATTCTCCCACCTATGTATAAAGACAATTACTTCTTTTTACTGAGCACTGATGATGGAGCCAAAAGAGGAGTAAGGTGAGTCTACTGCACAAGAACCCTCTGCAAAAGTTCCAAGTGGTTGAGTCTGCATGGGTTGTGTAAGGACTATATGGATTGGGTAAGGTCATGGAAAAGACACTGTATACAGCATGCTCTCCTCCGTACTTGATGTTTCTGCTCCATCTGGGTGCAGTTTTACGTATTAACAGTTGCAATGATAAATTAAAAATGTGTCTTACATATGTGGATGTTCAGGAAGTTTAGTTGTTTTATTTTTTCTTTTTGAGACATTTTTCTTTCCTCTGTGGTTGTGTTTGACTAATCCCTAGATCTATCCCTACAGTCATTTCTTGGTTTGAGATCAGTGGCCAACTTCAAGATCATTGGAAAGAGTGACTATGAGTCTAAAATTATCATTTACAACTAAACTTAGACATAATTGTAATTGTTTTCTTCTTCATTGTGCTAAAAATTAAGCATTCAAGGTTTTTAGATTCACCCCTTAAAATCCTTCCATATTTTTGCTTTAGATTTTAGAGAAATTTGAGGCCAATAGACTTATGTCCATTGCAGTAGAAACAGTGATTTTATTTTTTCTGTACTGTGACAAATTTAGAATTTTGCTGTGAATCACAGAATCATTTGGCTGGAAGAGACCTTTAAGATCATCAAGTCCAGCCATTAACCCTACACTGCCAGGGTCC
>JANHGL010026198.1:9167-33337 GCA_024611195.1 Ceyx melanurus | reverse complement strand
TCCCCCCTGAGCCTCCTCTTCTCCAGACTAAACAATCCCAGCTCCCTCAGCCTTTCCTCATAGGAGAAACTCTCCATACCCTTCACCAGCTTTGTTGCCCTTCTCTGAACCCATTCCAGTACCTCAACATCCTTCTTGTAGTGAGGGGCCCAAAACTGGACACAGTACTGAAGGTGAGGCCTCACCTTCAGTGCTGAGTACAGGGGTACAATCACCTCCCTGCTCCTGCTGGCCATACTGTTCTTGATACATGCCAGGATGCTCTTGGCCTTCTTGGCTGCTTGGGCACACTGCTGGCTCATATCCAGTTGGCTGTCTACCAGCACTCCCAAGTCCTTCTCCGAAGTGCAGCTTTCCAGCCACTTCTCCCCAAAAGATGAAGGTGGAAGTGAAGATCTTATTTATCTACTGTTGAAGTTGTGCTTTAATGAAAGTGTTTGTCATATACGGTGGTATATATGGTACACACTAGGTCTCAATCACTGGCTTTTTAATCAGTCTGATTATTCAATCTTCTTATACAACCATCTTCTTTAGTTTATATTACATAAAGGAGTTAACACTTCAATTATATTTTTTGTAAAATTACTAATAGATTGTTCAAACATGAGGAAGGCTTAAAATGAATTCTCTCCTTCCTTTTCCCAAATATTAATCATTGAACAAAATTGTTTACTTATTTGCTGAATTGATTTTCTAGTACTTTTTAAAATATAAGACCACAGTCACTATTTGTGATAGTATTTCAATTATTGCTTCTAATTGCTTCATCCACCCATTAATCCGTTTTCATGTGTTTTTCTTTGGTTGTTCTCTTTAGTTGATAGACATTTTTAATACAGAGATAAGATAGAAAGTTAGCTTCTCCTCGTACATTTCCCAACTGGATTGTCAGTTTTTAGACTATTTCTGAGAGCATGAATCAAGACTAATGTAGCAATGATGGAGTTATCAGCATTTCCAGTGCTCTATGGAAGGCTCAGTTTAGTGTCTACTGTGGAGAAACACTGTCAGTGTTTTCTGATGAGACAATTATCAATGAGGTCCATCACTGGAGGTTGGATCTTCAAATGTCAGTCTTAAAACTTGCAATTCCTTTTTTCTAAGTTGATTCAAGTGTTGTATCTATAGACTGACACAACCTATAATCCCAAAAATCATATGGAGAGTAAACAGGAGACTAATGATACCTCTAGGAGTGCATAATGTTTACTTTGACTTTTATAAAGGGGTAATTTGCAAGACTGGAGATAATCTCACTATACTTTATAATTTAAATGTCACTCAGAATGTATGTTCACATGCAACTGATTGACAGCAAACTTTTGTGGCAAAATAATCAGTATTTAATTCAAAGGCTCTATTAAGATGTGATAAAAATACCTTATTTTTTTTTTTTCCCAATAGTCATTCAATTAAAATGCACAAATAACCATCTTCTAAGTTTACATATTTTATTTAAAAGCCTAATAATCATGTCTTACTTATATGAAAGTTGCCCTGTGCACAACAAAATCCCAAGATACATCATGGATTAATGTGAAGTGCTTGTGATAAAAAATCAACTTTATATTTTTTTTAAAGAAAAACAAATGCAAATAAATATGGTTTAGATTAGTTGGTTGATTTTAAAATCTTTTGTATAGTCTTTATATTGCTTACTCTTAATTTGCCAAGTGCACTGTGTGTAGTTTTTAGACTTGTTTATCTTTCAGCACCACTTTGTTTCTTCTCTGAAATCAATAGCTTAAAAGATTGTGACTAAAGAAAAAAAATAATAATTTTTGTGCTCCTAGGTGGAGTTCTTTGTAAATAATTTATCTTTTTGCAGTGGTTTCTGGTCTTTCCTCAACATCCTCCCATGTACTTCTTTAGTATTGGAGTCCATAATGATATTCTCTTTTGCAGATAGGAGGTATTCTGCTGCAAGCTCTTTTTTAGAAGAGTTGTGCCTTTATGGTGAGAATATTAACGTAGACTTCTTGTGACAGAGACCACTATTCAACAAGAGCCCAACATTTATTTGGGGATGGATGGAGGGAAGCTATAGGCAAGAGAGCTGTATCTTACTAAAGTCTATGTATGCCTTTCTTTAAATTACTCAAAAATTTATTTGTACAGTCTTTTTTTATCTTTTTTTTTTTTTAAATCATTTGAATCCTCTGTTTCTGTTATTAAGTCTATAATAATCAGATGTGTGTTTTTTCACCAGCTAAATTTGAAAAAAAACCAACTCTTTTCCCTTTCAAGTTTTTATCTAGCAGCATCCCTACAGCCAAGGAAGATGTGGCTTTCAAAATCTCAGGTTTCCTTTTCAGGTCACCACAGATATTTTTTGAAAAACTCTTCTCATGTTAGGAACAATGTACACAATGAATAAAACAGTCTACACGTGTCAGCTGTGATCAATCCAAGAAAAGTACTGCTCATTTGGGCTGTACCCAAATTACAGATCTTTGGGAATTATGCCTTGAAACTACACAGTGGATTTTTAATACTTTCAATGCCTTATTTTAAGATATGGACAACAGAATGCTTAGTAAGCACAACTGTCTGGCACTGGGAATAGAAATTTCAGTACTGGAAATGAAAAGTTGCTCATGAAGATACTGACTTATTGACTTAGTCACATATTCATAGATGGAGAGGTCTTTCATGTACCATTGTTTCCAGAGCACCTGCTTAGACCTGAGTAGACATTATTATAATGGCATGGGGAAACTTAAATTACAGAATTTTTGTTTTGTAGTCTCAGACATGTCTGTTGTGTTTGCTAGTATGTTTTATCATTAATTGTCATCACAGTCACTGTAGCTGTACTACCCTTCAGAGATCAGGAACTGCTCTGAAATGGTATGTATATATTAATTTTAATTTGTGTCTGACATTTGTAATAGGTATCTTTTTTCTCTAGTGACATGTATCTTTTATCTAATAAATTGCTATGGCTTCACTCTTCAATAGTGTAAATCAAGACAGGTTCACTTAGGACCAAGGTATTACACATGCTGAGAATCTGATCTACAGATCTTCATAGAAGTATTGATCAGTGGGCCATGGGCCATGGGCTTGATTTGTAATATGTTAGAAATGGAAGTTCCCATAGTTACGTTGTTCCAAGCTCAGTATCTCCTTGTCATTTAAATAGCAATGGCTGTGGTGCTCTGCTTAATATTTTAGTTACTCTCTGCAGTATTTCTCAGATACTGAAAACTTTCTTCTGAGCCTTTCTGGCTCAGTTTCAACTATGAAAGTCAGCCTACTGTTGCTAAATGTCAGCAATAAAACTACCCACACTAGGACTCAACACCTCCCCTCCCTCTGTCTGTCTCCTTTTTCCATGTGGCAAATGACAAGTTTTCAGGAAAAGCACAGCAGCTGCTTCTGCTCTTGTGTGTCTCAGTGAGCTTCCAGGACCTTCTGATACTGAATGAAAGTGATATTTCCCTAGAATACCCTCTTCACCCAATTTCCAATATAAACTAAGACAAGGGATTGACATAATCTTATTAAATGTTATTCCTGTCAGGCTTTTAACCTTATTGTTCTGCATAACTAAGGCAAAACCTTGCCCTGGAGTCTGAGTATTTTTCATTGAAATGCCTGAACTTTTCATGATGTTTCATTCCCAAATGAGTTGTGTTTTAGCATATGTATTTAATATGGAATAGTATGACCTCATTCTTTTTAGAAAAGTCCTTAACCTTTGTCTTAAACTCTATCCCCATGCATTTTTTTTTTTATGTCCTGGTTTCTTCTTGTGTGCAGTCTTTTTGAACAGCTTCCAGCTAAAAGCAGGATTGTCAAATGTAAAGTGAATGTCTATGTTGCCAGTATGAAGCACATCCAGGCTTTAGCTGAAGTGGAGGAAACAATGTCACTGTTGTGGTGTTGTGTTTGGCAGTGGCTGATTGTTAGGTTATCAACTCTGTAAGACGTAGCACCCACCATGGTGCTTGGAGGAGAGTGGCAGGATAGCATCCTTGGGAGTCCTCGCACTATTCTGTGGTGGCTCAGAGCCTGCTTTCACCTCATGAGGAGGAATGTCATCATTCATAGGGAAAAATGGAGTTCCTTGTTGTTACACTTGACCCAGTTTGTAGCATAGGTACAGGAGGACCTAACCTGAGAAAGCTTTAAATGACAATGCTTGGGATTTAGTACAATAGTAACTGTAGGACCAACTAAGTAAAGCTTGGGCTGGAAAGCCCATTTGGGATCTGAATATGACTGCTCCTTTTTTTATGATTTTTAATAGATTTTAAACAGTATCTGAACTTGATAGTGAAAGCTAACATGGACCTGAGCCCTAGCTTTGACTGCATTGTTGTCATTCCATCTGCAGCCTAAACTTTATTTTTAAGAAGCAGCTGTTTTGCAACATCTGAATGTGATTGAAATTAGATATTAACATCCTTAATGTATCACTTGTTGATTTCTCTGATGTAGCCATAAGGTATTAAAGTATATACATAAGGCATAAGGTATTGAATGATCTGATTATCAAGTGTACTAGATAAAATTAACATTTACCTGGACTTTCAGGTGAGCAAAGGTAGTACTATAAAGTAGTTCCATTTGCTTTGTCTTTGCTGCACTTGCACGCATAATATTTTGTTGATTATCCCAACAGCATAAATTTGTATTGCAGGGAATATGCAAGAATACTGGTCAGAAATCTTCTCTGAATTTGAGTTTTAAGTTCTTACTCAGACTTATTGTACTGAGCAGATACTTCCAATTCGTGTTGTCAGGTAATCTATAAATTTTCTGTCATGGGGAGCTCTCAAGATCATTATTTTAGTAGTCTCATACTTTGATAGAACAGTGCTGTTTGCTTAATCACTTAGTAGAGTGATTCCTTTCAAGAAACAAAGAAATGCCTTGATGAAGTATTCAAACTTCAAATTTCATCCTTATTACCATGCAAGTGAGCATAAGACATGCCATTTCTTCAAATGAGGTTATAGTTTTCATTGTAGCTTGAGTTTATAAAAGGATTTCCATTGAGTTTATCAGGTGCTTCTCTGACTTTGCTGACAGACTGAGTCAATTATCTTTTCACTTGCAGATTGATTGGAGTGTAAGATTAATTTAGTGTCTTCCATACCACTTTTCCGCAAATTCTTTTATTTTAGCCTTTGTCTGCCATGTCTTGCTTTTTAATATTAAGCATAATAGAAGAGTTAACCTATACTTCTTTCTGATAATATTGTTACAAAGCCTATATTAAAATGTGATCAAGACATATATAGAAAAAAAATATTACTGATAGTAGTCAAGGTTAGAAGGAAACCACCGTTCTGTAATCCTATTTGTGTTTTCACAGTTGTAGTGTTATTTAAGGAAGCTGACCCTTTTTGGCTTTGGATAAGAAAGGGCATCATCTGCCAAATGATGTCTACAAGTGAGCCCTGAAGCTATTCAGACGGTATTACTAGTATAAAATAGATGAGAGAGTGCTACCATGCATTTTCTTTGAGACTGCATGTGATATACTTGAAATAATGAGTTTCTGTTTAACCTACTACAGCCAGAATTGCAGCAATAGATTTAGAAGGCTGGGACTGTAACACAAGCATCTTTTTATGTGTGAGGTTTTAACACTGGGTATGGAAATAACTTACAATAAAGATTGTACCTTCTAACTGGTGATGTGTTGAACACCAATGTTTGGAATAAGTATTTGGATTATCTGAAATGTTAAAGATACAGTTCATTCATTTCAGGGGCATCAATTACCTGAACTAAGAGTCTTTATACCCACTTTTCCTATAGCACTGTTAAATATTATCTCCATTATTTATAGCGAATGGGATTTTATGGTTTTGAGTAATTTGCTCCAGTACCTGAAATTATTGTTTTTGCAAAACAAGGAATGAGGACATTTTGTTTGGATTCTTTTTTATAGTTTGTGCATGCTCTAGCTCTTTAATCTGCTTCTAATGTTTCAGTTCTTTAATTGTTTCTGCTAACACTTATATGTTCTGCAACCTCTATGAGGAATATAGCTATTTTAAGAATATACATAAAAGCTGGCAATTACATTGTCTTATCAAGTTTTTGCAGCCTATTAAGTTGTTCAGTGGTACTGGAAATGATTAGACTCAATATTGTAGGAATGAGAGTCTAAAACAAGAACCTGGGCTTTTAAAGCTGTGATATCTTGGAACATTCTATTTGTTGAATATGCTTAAAAAACTTTACAAGGATAAATACATTCAGGACAAAATTAAAAATGTGCACAGTTTTTAATAAAACCAACCACATGTTAAATCCTCCTTGTTGTAGAAGGTGAATGGAAGACTAGGTAGACCTCCTGTTTAGTTTGGGAGGCTCCTAAGTCATGGTCCTATGCTTTTTTAAAGATTTCCTTTCTGAACAGTGAACCATCAAGATCCTGTGCCAGGAAAAGGAATGGTTGCACTTCTTTGGTGGGCCAGCAGCAGAGACTTAACTTTTAGTCTAGTTTATCGTCTGTTCCTCAACTTTTATTTGATCCAGAGTGGACTTATTTTACCAATAAAGGTTTTTGTGGGTTGATGCTAAACTGTAAGGAATAAATGAAATATTAAAGAAATTAAAATGTTTACAAACCTATAAAACTTAAAAATATAAGGTTTTTGTTGTTGTTCTTGTTTGTTTTTTTTAATCAAAGAATTCTGATCAATGCCCCGGAGATCTTACCATGAAAAGAAATTATTTGACTTGCAGAAGAGACAAAAAATATCAAAATAAGCAGACATGTACAAGCCCTGAAAATATTACTAGAACAAAATGTCCTGCATTATCCAGAGTCTTGGCAGTAGTGGGAGAAGGGACAGCTACTCGGACTGTAGGGACAGATGTGGAACTATCAGTTGGCCTTTCAGTTTTATCAGTGCCTGAACGGCTTGGAGCTTTTATTCTACAGAGCTCCTGAGTTTATTATACCTCCTTTTTAATTTTTCTCCTTCTCTTTTTAAAACATTAAATGTGTCATGTCTGCCAGATGAATTCTGTTGAACAACGCTGGGGCTCTGTTCAAAAAGGGAAACATTTCTTCAGGGAGGTAGAATTGTAAGTGTGCAGGATGCTAAGGAGCTCAGGTTAATGCGCTGATCTTGACCCACATAAGTCTTTTGCCTGCAGTGGAAAAACTTTACATTTTCTAATGTTCTGATGGCAAAATAAATGACTCAAGAACTTAGAGACATATATTGGACAGCTTCTGCCAGTCAGCCTAGCATGAAGATGGAGCAGTCTGGGTATACTGTCTGAGTAGCTCTCATGCTGCTAGAGTCGAAAAATTACAAAAAGGTTGGGTGTTGGTTTCATCTAGACATTTTCTTTTCCTAAATTAGTCTTTCCAGTATAATTTGATGAAGTATGGAAAGAAGAGATATTTGTAAAAGGACTTAGCAGTAAATTACTTTTCAAATGTGTGTGTGTGAAAAAGCCCCACATTTGTGGGCTTTTTCACAGTTAAATTTTTTTTTAGTTTTCTTGGAAAAAACTTTTAATATGATTAACTGTTGTCAAAGCATTGATCTGGAAAGATAAATAGATATACAGTTGTATACTTGTGCTACATCTGATTTTGCATAGTCTATAAGAACTTATTGCTGAATGTCCCTGTTTGAACTTAAAACGAGTCTTCGTCTTCCTTTTTAAATAGTCACCAGCTGTGTTATTTTCTTTCATTCATTCAACTAATTTTTTTCCTTATTTAAGTAACTTGAGAGCTATGTTAAGGCTTCATTCTGTTCAAAACTCAAATTAAAATTCTGATTTCCGCAGTGCCCGGCATTTCTGACTAGCTCTGATCTTTTTACTAAAGAGTTTACATGACAGTTGCAATTTCAGAGGGAAAATAAAAATAAGCAAACAGCCTTTTCCCACTGATACGGCTGTTTACTACGCATTGCGGTTTTCTTCCTCCTGTTCATGACGTAGTCATAACTTTTCCTTTGTGGGACATTGAATTTTACTTGGAATATGTTTTGAAGAGAAAAGCTTCTCAGGGATTTTCATTACACTGGATGCTGATTTTTTACAAATGGAATATGATGACGCTAAACAACTGGTTTTCCCTTTCAGGCTGGTTGAGAAAATGCAGGTAGACATATCTGTTTTGTATTCTCTTCCTCAGATTTCACTTACTGCTTGCCATCTAGCAACCAGGAAGAAATATGAGAATTCTAAAGGATGAGAAACCATCCACCTTTGACAGAAAAGAAAGGTCCAGTCCAGGTCATTTTCTTTGACTCCTATAAGATTTGACTAAGACACAAAGGTTAGTATTCAACATGGAAATATCTGTCTTTGCTCTGAATATAGTTTAAACTACTGACCCAAGACATTTATTGCAAAGTATTCTGGATCAGTCCTGAAGATTTCATGACCACTGCTGTTATTCCCATCTCTCCTAGATGTCTGTTAAATCAGGATAGATGCTTTATTCTGTATAGAGAAAATGAAGTGCTAACAAAGAGTGCAGGAAGAGATTTATGTAAAGCACTTGTCCCTCTTTGGACGACAAAGCAGTAGATTTAAGTTAAAACTGCCAATATGGATCATGCTGAAGATAAGGACAGTGAAACCAGCGCTGTCAGCCATTTGCAAACTTGTCCTTGGGCTTGTCTGAAGAAGTGGGAGAGTAGACAAATGACACTAAGATCCTTGCTTTTTTTTCCAGTTTTTTTTAATTCTAGAGATTCGTCTATGAAAGGAACTTAAAGTTATGGATACTTTTGGGGAACATATCTCTGGAGGGGCTTACTTATAATGCTGATACCTCTGTCAACCTTCAGCTATGTGCCAGGGTTCATGCTGAGGTGAAAGGCACTCCTTTCACTTTGCTGGAGGGAGCAGGTGACATAGACTAAGAGTATATGGCCCAAGCTGGGTAAAATGCATGTATTCTGTTTGTGAATGCAGGATCTGTAAACATCTATCTAAAATTATTTGAGGTAGACAACTAGTCTTACATAGAAGCAAAGAAATAAGGTCTATGTTATCAAGCCAAGATTTAGTATTTTGTATATGGGAGAAACCCATGGAAGAACTAAAAATGGTGAAAATGACAGTATGAATCTTTAAACATTTGCAAACATCTCATTTCCAGATACATTCTTATGAGTAACCTGTCTCTGCTATCTCTGATTTTCCTAGCTCCTTCCCACTGTTTGCCAGTTACTGACCTCTTGCCCTTCTCCACTCTATCCACTGTCATTCAGTTTCCCTTTTTCTTTCTTAAAGAAACTCACTGAAAATAGATACTCATGGCCATAGTGATTTGGGAAGGCCTTTTTATAGCTGAAATAAGAGTCCGTCATCATCCTTGCAAAACCTTTATCAAATTACTCTATTGAAGTATGACCAATTTATATGTGAGCTGTACTACCAGATGCAGTACAGAGCACATAGGATCATGTTGGCCATTGCCATTGTTCCTGATGTTGCCTTGAAAGAATAAATTACCCAGTCAGTTACTGCTTGTCATACTGTTAGAAAGGATGCTAACCCAGACACAGTTTAGGTTCCTCATGTTATTTGAAACCTGTCTGACTCAGACTGGCTACCTGTTTGCTCTGTCTAGCTGTTGGCCACAACTTTCTCCTCAGTCTGTATAATGTATAAAGGTAGTATATGTTAAAAATAAAAGTAGATACTAAAATTTCATAAAACTCTTCTGAGATGATAGTCTAAGAATGTGGAGGGAATCAAGACAGCACAAGAGAACGTGTAGAAATCTGATGACAAAACAGTATTAAAAGAAAGTTAAGAGGCTTGTTTCATATTCTCAATCTCATGCCTTTCACTACTGAAAAGACATGTATAACATAGCCAATTAATTCTATTATATGAAGTGATTATGTCACCCAATTTGATCTGATTGATCACAGGTCTTAGAGTATAAGCAATGACATTTGTTTTAACTAGTAGAAACGAGACTGTATCACATCTGTGCGTTTTATGATTTCATTTAAAGTTTTTATATGTCATTGCTCTTTTTATGATGTGCTTTTACTAGCAGGAGAGGGATTAAAGGAGAAAAGAGAAACTGCTTTGCCTCTGCCTTTTGACTATGATCAGGCTTGACTGGCCCTAGAATCACATGGGGTAGACAAATCTTATTAGTGTATGCATTTTAGTATCTCAAAATTTATTCCAGATTCTTCCTCACAGAATTACTTCTTTTTTTTTTTTTTGGTGGAAATGTTATCTACATGAGTACTCTGATGACATACCCTGGATCACTCTGATTTCTGGGAACGCAGGACTTGCTTTAACACATCAAAGCTAATATAAGATTTGGCCTACCAATAGAATCATATAGTCATAGAATGACTAGGACTGGAAGGGACCTCCAAAGGTCATCTAGTCCAGCCCTCCTTCAGTGAGCAGGGATACCCTCAACTAGACCAGGCTGCTCAGAGCCTTGTCCAACCTCACCTTGAATATCTCCAGAGATGGGGCCTCAACTATCTCCCTGGAGAGCCTATTCCACTGATCCACCACCCTCAAGGTAAAGAACTTCTTCCTGATATCCAGTCTAAATCTTCTCTGATTTAAACCCATTACCCCTTGTCCTTTCACTAGAGGCCCTTGTAAACAGCCCCTCTCCAGCCTTCCTATAGGCTCCCTTCAGGTACTGAAAGGTGGCTATAAGGTCTCCCAGGAGCCTTCTCTTCTCCAGGCTGAACAACCCCAAACAAGATCTACATATTAAAAAAATCAAGATCTTGCCTATCCAAGAGACATCATAGCAGCTCACTTTATTCTTAACACCAAAGGAAACTCTCTTGATCTTAAAATAGTTATTCACTTAGATTGTAGGGAGGTTGTTAAATTGGGCAAGATGAGAGAAAATACATCCAATTGTTTATCCTTAAATGCATTTTCTTCTGGAAATCTTTCTGAAGTATTTTATATTTTGGTTTTCGTCCCAGTATAAAATGGAACATCTGTATGGGAGAATTTTTCCCCCACCACAGAAAAAAATATCCTTTTTTTCCAAGCATCTCTGATAAAAACTGTAATTTAATCTGCAGTTTTAATAGCACCAGAAGGAAATATTGCAACAAATATGATCATACTACCTTAATTTCCTAGCTGTGATCCATTATGTCAAGGTCAAAGCTAAAAATGTTGAACTCCTTTTTATAAAATGGAACATGTCAGAAAATGACAGTATTAGGAACAGTGTTGAAGAATCAATGCTACAAAGCATCATTTATAAGAGCAGCAGAACATATAAATGCTGTGAGGTTCTTAGCTTTTAAGAGAGGAACATATCCCTCCCCAACAGCAATATGCACTTATATTAAGATCCTTATCAGGCAAGGTTTTAAGGCAGCTTAGTTTGCTACCAACAAATAGATTATTCTGACTTAAATTTGCTTTGACTTCTCTCTTTCTCCAGTACATTTCTCCTTTCCTGTGTTAGTACTTGGAGATCAGTTTGAGCAACCTTTTGCCTTTTGAACTTTCAGATTTCATGACGGTCTAAAAGGCTTTCCCACGGAATGCAGTGGTACTATATACGATAGCCACCCTTTGCCCATGTGTCCTTTCACCTTGGAGTGCTGCAGTAGTGAAAATAAAAAAGTGATGTATTTTGTGGATTATGTTTTATCTTTCCTTATTGTATGCTTTCAGCTTCTTGATTGAATTCACAAAGTTTTCTGTTTTTTTTTTTTTAAAGCAATGAACTATATTCAGTGAAAGTCTACAGTAAACAAAAAAAATACCCCACCAAATAGTAAAACAACTGTTCCTTTCATTCCATTAAGTACTTAAACACATACTTAATTTTATTTGGAATCTCAGTGAGACTTCAGCAAATTTTAAAATATCCTTCTCAACCAGTTAAGCTAATAAATTGAAAACAGAGAAGACAGAGGCAGCCTAGAATTTTAAACAACAAACCTTCTCTCTTGCCAGTCCCTCTACCACAAAACCTGCAGAAGAAGCACATAGTAAAGCAGATGTCTGAATTCTGAACAAAATATTTTTAAACATAACAATCTGGCTGAAAACTTGGAAGGTGGCATTGATCCCAGAAGGATTTTTCTGGTAGTGGGTTAGGGTTTTTTTTGTTGTTTTGGTTTGGTTATTTTTTTGTTTGTTTGTTTGTTTTTTCCTTTTAAAATGTCATCCTGATTTAATCATAACTGATTTGATGAAATTCAACTATTCATTCAACTACCTCACAGTCATAACATATAACTTTATCTTCAAATAGTTAATGAGTTAAACAGTTTGTAGGCTCTGTTTTGCCAGGCTGAGCAAAGTTTTAAAATAAGTACCTTGTTAAATTTTTTTAAGCAATTGATAATGATGTGACAGTTGAGTTAAACTCTATTGTGAAAAGCCTCTCAATAGACTTAAATATTGATCTAATTCAAATTTCTGCTTAGTAATTACAGTGGTCAAATTTGAATCTTATGTTCTGAATAACATTACTTTGTAACTTCACATCTTTGTATGGACTCACCTGTGCTGCTTCATGCACAGACTCGCTAACCTAACATATATAGTTCTTGAATCTGGTGGTGTACTGTGCGAAGCTCAAGTAGTTACAGACTCAAAATGTAATTTAAGATATAGTGTCAAGAATTTCATTAGTCATTATTACTAGTCATGTAGGCTTTGTGAGAAGTACATTATGAGAGCTTTGTGCTGCATTCTCAGCTTGGGAATTAGCCTTTAGACTGAATGGAATTTATCCATACACATTAATACAATCCAGAGAAATAAGGATAAAAGGTGAGGCTGATGTGAAAGCACATCCATCTATATTTCCTTTCTATATGAGCTGATGTTGCTGCTGCCAAGTTCATAACTTCAGTCTTTCTGTCCTTGTAAGCCATAATTCTGTGTTTTGGTTTCCATTTCCTGCCTTCCTAGCAGTTCCTTTGCTACTGTTGTTTGCTTTGCCACAAGCAGATTTTTATTATTTGTGAGTTGGTGATCTCTCTTTGTAGCTTTATTGCTCACCTGGTTTTTATGGATTTATTAAGATTTTTTGTTTTATAAGACTGTTTTGCTTCACAAGATACCTAGTTCATTCCTCAAGAGATTCTTCTATGCCTGTGCAGGATTTTCCATGTTAGCATTTTAAATTCTTTTTTGTTCAACTTGTGATTTTATTTCATTTCCTACATTCCCACTTTATTTTACTTTTATCTCTAAGAATTCACTCAGAAGGTGGGTTTGTACAACATATCCCAACTTTAATCCGTGGATTCCTGCTTAGGTATTCTCCTATTTCTACTGAAAATGTTAATCTTCCTTCACAACAAAACAACTTAATAAGCTGTGGAAAATTGATAAGGCTATTTAATTGCCAGTGCTTATGTATTTTTTTCTTTTTAGCCTAGCTAAAATCCCACCAAAGGTAGTACACAAATGGTACTAGGAGTTGTCAACTACAGGACTAAAATACTGGGAGCAGACAAGCAAATACAGTGTAATAAAATGACAAGACATCTTTACAAAGTTTCTTTTATTTATTCAACTTTTATAAATATCACAGAGAATGATAACTTGGTTTATAAATTGAAGGAATAAAGTGAATATGCCAACAAGAAAAAATATAAACAATTATATTGTCAGTCGTTTGAATTATTCATTTGAAATATCTTTTAAGAGTTTTTCATTGCATCTGCAAGGCAAAGAAACATAAGAGTAAAATGTACTACATAATTATTGAGGCATGCAGCAAATAAGTCTTTTGATTATTTTAGAATAAATATTCTAAACTACCTCTTCTGATTTGATTTTATTGTCAAGTGTGGGAATATTTGATGTTTTCTATAAGTTTTCAAACATGATGCAAACAAAATTATAAAAAAGACCAACTTCTATCTTTCAAAGGACATGGATAGCTGTTGTGACTGACTGAGAAAAATATAAACAAAATAATTTAAAAAGTTAGCAATTAGCAAAGTAATAAAATTGTATTTCAATTAATGGGAACCAATTAGAAATGTTAAAAAAATGTGTTTGTAACTCCATATCCTCTATTACTTACCAGATAGGACATGATTTTCTTCATATGATGATTTTTATCTGACTTTGTATCATCAGATATGTAAAAAGCTTAGGAAAAACTGTCCACTGAAAATACACAGGTGGTAAAGCTCACACTCTTTCACCAAAGTAATTCTCAAGGTCTGTATGTGATATGAGGGAAAAAAAAAAGTAGCTTCTGTTGAGGGCCATGTCAGTCATTGAACTTGGATAAAAAATAATTAAGGCTAGCTCTGTAATCAGCCAATCAAATTGCATATGGACAAAACCTACTTTTTAAATAATTAAAATCTGACTAGGGAAGCACTTGGAATAAACAAGCAGTAACTCAGAAAAATATATGGAGATATACAGAGCACATAGTGGAAAAATCAAATACTTCAGTTATTGTAATATTAAAAGTTCCATAGTTTTGAAAAACTTTATAACTCGTCTAATAATGGTACTTCAAAGAAAATGTACAATAGAAACAGCCAGATCATTCTAAATTTTCTGAAATAGGAAAAGTTTCAAAAAGAAGTTGTGTGAATTTGAGATATTTTTTGAGAAAGGAGTGAGGAAGCATTAAACATTCAATGGGAAGTACAAGTAAGAAAAAATAATAGCTGTTTCAAGTTGTCTCTTGGTGCAAAATTAAGTCTTATAATGAAATATTCAAGGCACATTCAGTAGCTGTAACTCAGATCAGACACAGTCCCAGGTCTCTAGATCCCTTTGCTGTTAACAATTAACAGGGTCAGGATCAAGAGACCCAATTATTAAAGAAAAGCTCTCAACAAGAAAAAGATATTTTTGCCATTGACTTCAATGAGAAGAACATTTACTATCTAGTTCAATATAAACCAGTGAAGGCAATATAAAATATTTGGAAACCATCATAGAAATACTCTGTAAGTATTAAAATTGATAAAATAGAAACTGATCATCACTAATTTCCACGTTTTGACATGTATCTTTCATCTTTTCACTTCAAAGTCATGATTATTTGCACATCTGTTGTTAAAAGAGGACTCAGTATTCTTTTTTAAATGTAGTGAAGTTGATGAATTTTCACAATTTCAACTGTACAGGTTTGGATATAAAGCTGCATCAACATATGCTGTTAATCTGTTAGAGTCAAAATAATGGAACTGAATGTCTTTGTATCTAGCTATCAAACAAATCTTTCTATTAATTGTTAAATTATAATAACTTCAAAATAATTTTTTTCAAAATAATTTTTTTCAAGTCAGTGTTGGAACTGATAACCTAATCTCTACTGGGCAGTGTGACTGCATTGAACTGCCTTGTCACTAGTCATCTACCTACTTTTATTACCATAAGTTAATAAAAAATTTTGTATTTTTTGAGAAAGTAACCTTTTAAAAAGTAGTTTTATGGATAAGGATTTGGAAAATGCTGTTTTTCTGTAATAATAATGATTTTTCACTCTTAATTCCTTAGTTTTAGAACTTGTTTCCTGATAATGCTCATGTAGCATTAAAAGTGAGTGGAAACATGATGTCACCTGATTTCTAAAGTTTCAAAAGTTTCTAATTTTTTGTGTGAGACAGACTGAGGGAAAAACATTGAAAACCAAAGGAATTCTGTCATTTGGACATTATCAGTCTCTTGTAAAACATAAAGTGCATTGGAGATCATAGCAAAGTGAACACTTAAAAACCTCATCAGCTTGACACTGCCAGGAAAATTATTTAAAATTTTTACTTGAACTTGTCCCTGCAAGGGTCTCTTTTTGCCTGTGTGCCTCTCTGTTTGTGAAAACTACAGCTGTGATTATACACTTTTATTGAAAACCATAAAAATGCAACAACAAAGAAACAAATCAAAAACCTTAAAAGAGAGTAAAAAATAGAGGTCTATTCACTTGAAATATATTCCAGCTTCTGAAACATTTGATTAAAGTCAATTGGGAAAAAAGATAAGCTCTTAAAAGTGCTAATTTATGACTCAGAAAGCTTGAATAAGTCTAAATATTAAATTCTTTTTTGTTCTATATTCATGATTATGGGTCTTTTTAGCATTTTAATATTTCTCTGCTCTTTCATTGCACACTCTCTGTGCCTACCTCTGCTTTGTGTTGTGCCTTTTTTCAAGGTGTTCATTAGTACTGTGTTGTAGTTCAGCTGTGAGGTCCCTCAGCCTCCTTTCAATCTCTTGATATATTAGAAAGTTTCCTGATCAGAAATCAGCTGTTTCTCTTCCTTTGTCTTTCTCTGGTCATACAAACCCATATAGAATCCTTGCTTGACCTTATGTAGAAGACTGTTGAACTGATATTTTTGTTTAATTAATATCCTCTCATTCTTAGGCTAGGATCATATGGATGAAATTTAGGAATGGAATTGGAACAAGTTGCACTATGATGGATGTGTACAAACAAGCAAGTTCTTTTTTGAGAAGGTAAGAAAGAAGGAGGCCAAGCACTACAAGTTAACCATTTGAAGCCATGAAAGATCTAACTATACTTCCCAGGAGCATGTTTCCTACCATTGAAACAGAGCAGAGTAATTTTTAGGGATATAGTGTTCATAGCTTTTCCCAAATTAAGATAGCTTATCTTCCAGTGGCTTAACCGCTTCATGTGTCAAACCTAATTTATTTTTCATACTGAAGGCACGATCTATATATCCACTTTGAAGGTTATTAAATGTCTTCTGATCAACTAATTCCAAACTCTCTTCTCTCTTTTTGCAAAACCAAATTTATCACTGCATATCTTACAGATAGCCCTATGCCTTGTCTCTCACACCTCCCTTCTCCAGACAGCTTTTTTCTTGATGCATATTTGTGAGAATCCTGATATTAACAGTAGTTTTGTATTTGCCTTAAGAATTCACTCAAACTGACAGTTTCTAGTCTCCCCTAGGGTTGCTAATATAGTCATGTTGTATAATACATAGATGCTTACATACAGCCTATAAGGTAGCAGACTTTTGAGCTCTTGAATGTCTTTTCAAAATCTGGAAAATTAATATTTAGTTATTGGGGCCTTAGACCCTATCCTCCATCCATAAGCATATCATGCATGTATCATATCAAATTAAGAGCTGTTTTTTAAATTATTCCTACATTACAGAACCACAAAATCACAGAATTGTGAGGGTTGAAAAGGGCCTTCAGTCATCATCTAATCCAACCCCCCACTAAAGCAGATTCCAGACAGAGCAGGTAACAAAGGAATGCATCCAGGCAAATCTCTCCAGAGAAGGAGACTCCACACAAATCACATTGTGCAATATTTCACACATTGTGCAATATTTCTTTTTCGTGGCAGAAGTAACTGTCCTGTAAATGGCCAGAGTTCATCTTTTATGAAGAAAATCCACCTTAATGCATGTACTGAAATTCTGTGGTCTGATTAGGGACTTTTCCTGCCATGAAAGGATATTAGTTAAACACCATGGATTTGAAGGTTCCTCTGGCAAATGGTACCACTCAAAGTGTTGATGCATAAGGGGCCTGACAGGGGTTACAACTGAAAGAGCACTAGTGCTTCTGATGATGCAAAAGATATTCTGCCAGCCTCAGGAAGTCAGTATTTCAGGGCAGATTTATCTCCTTTTTCAAAGTAGAGTCACAAATTTTCCATGGCCCAGTCATCTTCCCTACTTGTGGATATAGGCAGGTATGAATGGGGAATAGAGCATCTATATGAGTGTTAATTATTCAAATTAGTTGGAGAACTTATTAATATTTACTATTACCTTTTGTTTGTTTATTTAAAGATTAATTGAACCTCAAATGACTTGGAAAAAAAGTAGTTAATATATGCAGGAAATGCACCATAGATTTTCCTATTTATCTGTCACTGAGATGCATATTGGCCAATAATACTCTAAGCAACATGAACCTCTTTCATTAGTATTGACTTTAGCTTTCAACCCCAGGAAGATGTTCTGTATGGTAAAAAATATGATGTTTAGTGTACCTTTAAAATTTTTATGCTGGCTTCTTAGTGGAATTTTTAAGTAATCAAGATGTAGTCAAATGTTTGATGCATGTTGAGTACTTTCATATCTGAAGTTTCCTAAAATGTGACAGTTTCCTTTTCCCATATGATGAATCTCAATACTAAAATTAAACCCAAACAGAGCAGTGAAGTACAAAGTCTATTTTGTCTTTCCTGAGTGATACAATGCTTGTACTGAAAAAAAATGCTAGGGAAATGTGGTGCCCTATTCCTCCTATTCCAGTGGTTTTGGACAACTGTCATGTCAGCTGTGTTTGCGAACTGTAAGTATTTACTACCTCTAGTGAAGGAATAGATTGTGGAAAATTATGACCATAATGTTGGTACGGGGATAACAATGTAGTAGGAAAAAGAAACTAATTTTTGTTATTCAGACTTAACAGACATAATTTTGAGAAGGCACCTTTCTTTTAATATTAAAAGAAAAATGAGGGGAAAAAAAAAGTGGTTTTAGAAACTGAAATAGCAAAATGAATGAACTTATGAAGACCAGCTGAGAATATAAGTATCAATGGTCTTTGTCCCAGGTGTACTTTTAAACTTGTGCAAAAATCAAGAGACTTAAAAACTACAATTGTATTAGTTCCCCCTTAATTTTTAGGCTTGGGTATAATGATTTGTGTCATCTGAATTAGTAGCCTTGAAAGCAAGTCCAGAGGATATCCAACAGGCCAAAGGAGTAAGGCCATGTTCATACACTTCAGTGAATGTGCCCTGACACATGTGCAGTGGGTATGGAGTACAAGAAAAAATAGGCCATGGTTACAGGGAAATTATTTACCCAAACCTATCAATGTTTAATCTGAGAAAAATGTATCTGTCTTGCTTTATACAAAACAAGTTTTTATACTGGAGACTGTTATGCTGCAAGGATGGTCTTTGACTGTCTTTTTGCTATTCAGACCAGCCGGAAGACTGAATGCACTTCCTCAGTATTCAGACATGACAATCCCTAGTAATTAGCTGTCCAAGAGCTAGATTATTAGTAAGCTATAAAAAAGTCTCTAATTTCCATCAACAAGTACAGTTTCCAGTCATTATAGTCTGCAAGAATAGCATCAATTTATTTGAGATTTTCCTCTCTAAGCATTGGTAGGAAGAGTTATTCCCACATGAATTTAGAAGGCTGATTAGAAAGACACTTTTTCAAGATGGCTTCAAAATGAAGCAGCCAGACATAAGAATGTAAATCATGTTCTATGGGAAGAAAAAAAAAAGATCAGGATAAGAATGCAAATCATATTCAAGGGGAAAATTCAGATCAATATTAGAATCTGCAATGTGTGACTGCAGAAGCATAAAATTATCTGCTGAGCTGCCTGTAAAAATGACAGCAGAGAGAAGAAAAAGATTTCAAGCAAAAGATGGCCTGCTGATACTTTGGAACAATTAAGCTAAATTGTAACCCAAATTGGGGGTAAAATATATGAAAACATGCAGAATAATTATGGAAAATGCCATGTACATTCTTATTTCATTGTGTGCTTATTTTGGCTGGGATATAGTTAATTATCTTTGTTGTAGCACATGTGGGGCTGTGTTTTGGATTTGTGCTGAGGGCGATTTTGATGTCACGGGTATTGTTGCTGAGCAGGGCTTACATAGAGTCAAGACCTTTTCTGCTCCTTATGCCATGCCACCAGTGAGTAGGCCAAGGAGGTTGGGGGCAAAACATAGCTGTGACATCTGACCCTAACTGACTACAAGAGTATTCCACACCATATGATGTAATCCTCAGCATACAAAGCTGAGTGAATAAGAAGGAAGAGGGGACATTTGGAATGATGGCTTTTGTCTTCCCAAGGAGGTGTTATGTTGATGAAGCCCTGCTTTCCTTGAGATGTCTTAACACCTGCCTGCCCATGGGAAGTAGTGAATTAATTTCTTGTTCAGCTTTGCTTTCGTGTGCGAATTTTGCTTTACGTATTAAACTGTCTTTATGTCAACCCATGAGTTTTCTCACTTTTACTCTTCTGATTCTCTCCATCATCCCAATGTTGTAGGAGTGAGCAAGTGGCTATGTAGGGCTTAGTTGCTGGCTGCAGTTAAACCATGACACTTTCTTATAGCAAGATGGAATGTGAGATGTTTGAGAAGTGGAGGAAATTACTTATATTGAATTTCAGGCAATGGAATCCTGGTATTCAAATGTTCAAATCAGAAATCTGTCAGTGACCTCACAGTGTGTCTCTTCTGTGGGGGGGATTTCAAACTTTTGTGGACATATTCCAGGGAAAATTAATTTAGGAAAGGTTTACATTAGGATTCATAATTACCTGGAATTGCTAAGAATTTTGTGGGATAAACATTTAGAATAATAGGTATTAAGCCAAACTAACCAAACAATGAGACAAACAAACCTTAGCTACTTCAGCTTTAGTTTGCTAAGCTGAAGCCAAGTTGACTGATTTCAGCACTCAAAGACTTCTTCTCAGCTTCCAGTTTCTGCATATCCTACACAATTTCCCAGACTTCAGCAGATTTATTTTTTTTTTCCTGTAGATGCAGGATCCTAGAAGTCTTGAGAGCCTTAGCTTCTGTTTTCTTGATGATCTTGACAATGCCTTATTATTAATTCATTGTCAGATACCAGATCCTAAGAATCCCAGTGTTCTAATCTCCTTTGGCCACCTGCACAACATGGTCTCTCTGGACAGGTAAGTAACCCTCATACTGTCATAAAATATGTGGTAGTACATCCTTATTTGTAAATTTGCTGGAATTAAGATAGTGATGTAAAACATTTGCTGTATCAGTATTTTCTGAGCACCTTGTGAGGTTTTTGTTTTTAATAATGTGTAACTATAGGTCTTGCAAAGCTTAGGCAGTTTTCAAAGATATAGTTTCAAACAGGAGACAAGATCTTCAACATACTTGTCCAAAATTTATTAGAAATGCTCTTTTAAAATGTCTATGTAAGTAGAGTGGAATAAATAATTTGCTTAGTAATGCAGATGGAAAAGGAAGCTTGTTCTCATTAAATATCCATTGAGATGATGGTTTTGAATATTGTGACAGTAATATATAAATGGAAAAAGATAACCATGACCTCTTCTTTGTGAGCATTTAGTGGTTGGTAGACAATTGTCTTCACTAATGACAATGAAAATCATGATCACACGACACTATTACAGTGGATTAATAAGTGTGCAGATCCTCCATGCTTGAATTAAGGAATAGGTTTTCAAATTTATCTTTTGTGGGAAATACTCAGATTCCATTGTTTAGTAAATCATATGACAAAACTAAGTACAAGGTTGCAAGGTTACTTTTAACATTTTGAATATTGTGTAAAGAGCAGGATGGCTGAAAACATATTTTGCTGAGCAAAAGGGTGTGTTTTGCTGTGGCTTTCATGTGCTGTATGTGATGGATGAATCAGTGAGCCATAATACAAGGAAGGGGAAATTAAAAATGTCTAGCATCTCTGCAATTCCACATTGTTGCTGAATGATCACCAGGGTTGGGACTACAAGTTTGCTAGAACAATTATTTAAAACTTCAAATATACACTTAGGAATACCTTTTTTTTTAAAAAAAAAAAATCTGATTTTCTTTCATAGCACATTGCAGCCCTTTTTTCTAGTTGGGGACCAATGCATTTGGAAATTTCTGACTATGGCATGTGCAGGAGATGGTGGGAGTTCCTTTGGTAGGGAATGCATACAGTTTTCTGTCTTTCATTTCCTTGCCTGACCTTTGCATTTAGAAGATAGAGAGGTGCAATTGAGCATAACTGGGAAAGTGAATTCACAGAGCACTGCATATAACCATAGACTCAGGAAAAATGGTGCATGGTGAAAGATATGGCCATCTAAGTCTAGTCTTCACACATATCCTTTGAGAATCATAAAAATTGCCTCAAACAAACCTTAATTTCTCTGTATTGAAATTAAAAGACTGAAATGGACATTTGGATAAATGAATCTAGTGAGAGCTGATAGGTAATTTTGTTTAAATTCTTTTGATTGCAGTAGCAATCAAATTTATTTTGCTGGAGGGTGACTTACCAAGCAAAGCACATTAAATCACTTTGCTTCCAAGTGATAGTGAGGCAGCAGATACATATCCATGCTGCAGAGGTAAGATTTCTGTTACATGTTCATTATACATATTTGTGTCTCAGCTGCAAGCTGAAAGGTATTCATGAATTTTATATATTTTAGAAGTGTTTCCAGATATTCCTTTAGCTTTTCAGTTAAGTCTGAGCTTTTACAAACTGCAGATTCCTTCTATGCTTGCTATAATGTTTAATTTTTCACCCATCAAGACATTGTGGGAGTTTCATTGCAAGACAGTAGCATAGACATGGCAAGATGCAACCACGCATATTAAAGGGTATGTATTCTGTGCTAATGGCACAAACAGTGACTGTCAGCTCTTTACAGTGCGAGTCCTGGAAAGTGTCTGATCTGATTTTGTGTAAATTGAGAACATCTTTGTAGGTTCACATTTTATATAAATGCTGTGGGACTTACTGGGTTATATTGTGTTGTGTTGTTCTGTGGCTGTTAAGTCTCCAGCACACCTTTAACTGGAAAGCTACCACATGATCTGCATTTTCATATTGAGGAAAGTTTTACTTCAGATTAGCAGTGTTGATACAGAAAGGCCGGGAATCACCTTATTTGGGTCAAATTTTCATTAAGTCTTAAGCCTTGGACAAGTCTGTTGTTTGGATATAATTTCATGGTCAGACACATGTATATCACAAACATAAGCACACATTTACTTGTGAAGAGGCTAGGAAATGCTGGGGTTGTACATTCCTGGCTGTATCTTCTACTATGCAGTACAAATGTCCATAATGCAATTATATTACTGTTAGATTAGTGAGAGCAAGATGCTTAAGTTCCTGTTTCTCCTAAAGAGGAGGTTACAAGGGTGTGTGATAGGAAGTGGGGACAGCTGAGCGCTGCAATGTGGGTGCAGCCTAGCACACCTTGGAGATAGTACATAGAGCTTTGCCCTGCTTAACTGTCATGATGTTAACCTTTTGTAAGTGGTATAGGAAGGAAGGAGATGATGGGCATTCATGCTAAATTTCTGACTGAGGAATATACTTTGTTCAGTAGTGAAGATACTTGTTTAGAACCCTAGGGGGAATGGCTCCTTATCAAATCCAGAGAAGGAACTCTGAGCCTGTTTTGCTGTGCATTTACTGCAGTACATACATTTAGTGAAAATTAGAAAATGCATGCCTTCAAGGTAAATATGAGTGAAACAAAGACTTGTTACAGCTTATTAACAGTCATGAGCATTCAAGATGTTTTAATTACTGATTAGAAATAACAGCTTCTAACATTCTTATCATATTGAACATTCACTTCAAGTAAAAGGAAATTTTTTGTTTCTACTTCTGAGAGACATAAGACATTTAAATAAAACAACAGGACATTGTAAAATAAACTAAAAATTAAAAATTATAAAAACCTTTTTTATTTTTTTTCAGATATGTGGATTATTTCTTTAAGATGTAACAGAATTAATATGCTTTATAAACCATACCTAGAATTATGTTGTTTTCCTTTTCTTCTAGAGAAAAAATGTTCTGTGAAGAAAACTGTTACTGACTTCAGTGTCTTATGCTGCTTCTTTTTGACTACATACAGATGAGAGTGATATCTGCACACTCATGTTGCTGTTTATACTGTCAGTTGAAAAAATGGAACCCTCTGGAAAACTATTTCTTTGCTTGTGCAAATATTAGCATTGTAGCTGTCTTTTAAATAGTTAATATTATTTGTATGACATGATAACACCAAGGCCTGTACTGACTGGTGTATTATGAAATAACAATATCCTTTCTTCTATATATTTTGAAATTATGAAGCTATGAAGATAATACGGAATTTAGTTTTGCTTTTCTAGATTTCAGCAATGAAAGAAGTAACGAAAACATCTCCAATGGTGCTACAAACAAATGTTAAAAGATTCTGATCAAATTAGTGGTAGAGCATCTACAGACATATAACTCCTGCCTTCTGATATTGGAAGGTTTAGGTCTTAAGAAAACTTCTGAATGCTTCTGAAATTTGCAAGTTTATCACATTCTTAGTCCACAGTAAGCCGGGTGTTCTTCAAATGAAATATCAGACTGCTGTTGCGTATCTCGTAGTAGCCGGAGGAGGAGAAAGAGTGAGAAGAGACGACTTTCTTTATGTAGATGCCAAGAAGC
>JANHGL010026197.1:168050-181164 GCA_024611195.1 Ceyx melanurus | reverse complement strand
ATATTTTTTTTTTCCCCGGGGCGGGGAGAGATGTTTTAACTCCCAGTAAGGAAGGAAGCACTGGTGTGCCTTGGTCACAGATGATACTGTGAGGATCAACTAAGGCCTCAAACTCTGTAATCCTCTGTTGTGTTTGATGGTTTCTTCTTGTATTATATTGCTTCAAGTAAACACAGTTCATTCTTTTCTGTAGAATTACAAAGAATCACAGAAATTGGGATTTGCTCTGTCCATAGTTCCACAGCCTCCCTCTCATGAGGTGATACTCTGGAACGGAGTATTTCAATGACTGTTTTTGCTCAGCCCATGATTTAGGAAAAGAAAATGTATAAACAGCAGAGACAAAAAGGAGGAAGCAGTGTGACCAATGGGGAGATTCCATATGCCTAAATGAAGGTATCTAAAAAAGTATTTGGCTATTTATTGAAAGTTTGCAGACAGAAAGTTTCTTTCTGGGTTAAGTCAGGGTAGCCTGTCCACGTACTAAACGTTGTTGGATGGATGGTAGTCATCATGCTCACTGTATGGCAGCCATAGGTCCATGACATGTTGTGACATTATAATCATTATAAGAACCAATAACTGCCAGATGTTCCAGCTCCACCAAGCCTCCACCAGCTTATGTGAGAGAACACTAAGCGTCAAGTATAGGGAAGGTCAAACATTCATTGGTGCTGAGTGCACAAGCCAGGAAAGTCCATAGCCCAGCTAGCAGTCACTTGATGTCCATGTTCAGTCACTAAGGCAGAGGTATGGGAAAACAGCACTAAAATTTCTCCTCCCATTTCTGTAGGACCAACAGCCAGGATCTCCCCTTAAAGATCTTTTCCAGTCACAAGGAGTGACGGTGTCTGCGCCAAGCTTCTGTAGGTGCCATCCATCTCAGTCACCAGGACAGAGGTTGTTGTTGGCTGTAAGTCACAATCTGAGAGTATACTGTTATAAATCAGACAGCCCCAACCTCAAGAGCTGCCCCACTATGCCCAGCTATCTTCCCACGGGCCAAGCCTCATGGCAATGATACGCATAGTGTCTCACCTCTGGGATGCTATCAACAGGTTGGTGAAGCCTGTTGATAGGGTAGAAACAAGGATAACTCCAGCTGAGACAGCTGGTAGGGCATCCAGCAGGACCAGTGGGAGGTGTGACCTCTGTATGAACCCCAGTTGTAACTATGATCCCACTGTTATTTAAGAAAGTCAGAGGTACTCCCACACCTGACCTGGCTGTTGGAAATGCCGGATGCTGAATTATGCTGCATTCAAAACCAGCTCACTTACTTCAGGTGCAAATGTTTGGTAAAGTAAAATCTCTCATTACTTACTTCTTTTACTGTATTTCTTTTTAAGGTGATTATATTAGGCACTGATGGGAGAATAACCTTCTCAACCCATCTCTGCAGTGACTCTGGCACGGCACAGCACAGCATTTATGGGAGGTTTTTTAGAAAGTCTGAAGTGCTATTTCCAGAGCTCTTTTAACAGTGTGGAGATACATCTTGCTTTATAGAAAGCACAGTTGTTAATAGAGCAGGAATGGAAGGATAATGAAGAACAATTGTGGAGCAAGGGAACAAGTCCACAAAGCTCTTTAAACCTTCTAATTTCTGAAATATTCCTTCTAATATAATCTGTTTACTTGAAGTAACCTCTTTCAGACATGGAGGTTTTAGTCGTGCCAAAATCTTGAAGAATTCAAGAATTCCTCTTGGTTTTACTGAGGTTACTTAGAATCTTAGAAAGCACCTATGTGTTTTTCCCAGTCAGGGCAACACAAGGTGGATAACTTTTCACTTAAATGGAAACTCCTATTACAGTCTCATATAAGGGATTTTTTTTGTGTGCTTCGGTTTGTATGCCTGCTGAAGAGTTTCCCTGAAAAACCTTGTTTTCTGCAATCCTACTGAGCGGGTTGAGCTTATGGGTATAAAGTGATCAGCATTTTAATTCAAAGTAATTGCATGTAAATGTGAAAATCCTACACAAAATAAATCCACCTGCAGAAAAGGTGGTTAGTGGTATCAGCTTATTCTGCATAAGAACTTTGATAGTAATGTTGTCTCTAATCCAGGGATTTAATTTTATAGTATCAAAAGGAAATCAAAGTAAAAGTTTATGTTGTATCTCAAGAACAACTATATTTTAAATTCTTATTAAATATATGATGTTGAACAGTATAATTTTGGGCATTTAACATAAATTCCTCTAACAAAGTATTTGGGCTTTGAGCAACTGGGTCTAATGGAAGGTGTCCCTGCCCATGGCAGGGGGGTTGGACCTAGACAAATTTTGAGGTCCCTTCCAACCCAAACCATTCTGTGATTTTGTAGAAAACTGTGTCAGATGGAAAAAATAGTGGTCAAAGCTTATCTACAGTATGGTTCCACCTTTGTGCTTTGTGGCAATTTCAAATGGCATAGCTTAGTGTTACATTGTGTCTCGTTATGATCTGTGGAATGTAGGGCAAAGTGACTATGTTGGTTTTGTATTTGTGAATCTGGATAGTGATGTCATCAAATCTTTTAAGACCTGACCTTCCTGATAAAGTGATTTAACTGGAAACCAGTCTGCTTCTCTTTAGACACTGAGGAATTAGATTCATAGCTCTACTGCTGTGCTCTTGTGGAAGAAAAAAAAGTCATGGCTCCAATTTAGAGAAGCTTCTAAGGATGTGCTTAATCCTAAAAAATCCACAGGAGTCAATAGAAGTTAAATATGCATAAATGGTTTGCTGACTTGAGCCTGTGGGCAAAGAAGCTCATCAATAACAAACCTAAATGGATTAAATACAGGCTGTGCTTCAAGAAAGACTGTAAAAAGAGAACATCATACCCTCATTATAAGACCAAACACGCTCCAGTGCTTTCCTGAATAAGAAATTTTTCCTAATGCAGTACTTCAATGTATGGGTTGGGATGGGAAGAGGATCATGGATTCTAGTAAAGGACTAAAAAAATTAAGGGATATGCAGAATGTGTGTAGTGAGAAACACTGTGAGGCAAGTTCAAGGTGAAATCTGGAATGTGGACTGAGAGAGAAACAGCTGAAAAGTTCAAGGGAGGGAAGGAACTTCTAGAGAAAGTCCAGCAGAAGCTACAAAGATGATTGGGAGACTGAAACATCCTGGAACTATTTAGCCTGGAGAAGAGTGAGAGGAGACCTTAACAATGTCTATATCTAAAGGGCAGGTACAAAGAGGATGGGACCAGACTCTTGTTAGTGGTGCCCAGTGACAGAACAAGAGACAATGAGTACAAGCGGCACCCCAGGAGGTACTGTCTGAATAGGAGATAAAAATTCTTGTGAAGGTGCCAGTGTCTGTTCCAGGCACCCAGAGAGGCTGTGGGTCGTAACCTCCAGAAAGATTCCAAACCTGCTCAGACACAATCCTGTGTATGTACTCTAGGCAAACCCACTATGGTGTTGGGGGGGACACTAGATGTTTTCTAAAGGTCTCTTAACTCTGATTCTGTAAACCAAATGAGGTGGAAGTTAGCCCCTATCATTCGAATGATCCAGCACTAGTATTTCATCAAAAAAGCAAAGCAGCAAGCAATCAATTGCAAAGGATGCAGGGCAAAGCGTAACCCTTTGTTAGCCAAGTGTGCAAAAATTTCCAAAAATATCTTTATAATCAGCTTCATAAAAATAGAATAGAGTACTGGCTTTTCACTGTGGGTGGAAACGGAAGGGAAGAGGTGTATATATATATATATTTCTGACACAGGAGACTGTGAAGAGAGAATAAAATGTAAAAGCAGAGAGGAGGTCAAGCCTAGCAGACACTTTTCCAACTATGTATGAAGGGAAGACACATGGAGAGCTATCACTCCCAGCAGGGCGCCTGGCTTCCTGGTGGTGATACTCTTATTAGTTCCTAATATGACACAGCCCCCTGACATGAAGGAGAACCCATCTAACAAGTGCGGAGAAGACGAAGACCACTGAAGGGCATCAATTGCTCTGTCTTCTTTAATCACTGTGTGATGTACTAAGGAAAAGAAATGAAAGACTTGAAGGGAAAGGACAGGGAAATGTTTGAAGAGCTGCTCTTTTGGCATGAGGGAGGTTTTTTAGGGCTTGGAGTAGATAGAGAGGTTCCCCCTGACCCCCATCTCCATTTATATATATATATATATATATATATAGCTAGATACTGAGGAACGTTGTTCAAAAAGTTTAGAATTCTTCCAAAAGGTTTTGCTTCAAATGTATGACCTGAATTTTAAGGGGAGGTGTTTGCAAGAGTAGAAGGTGAAAAATCAATTCCAAGGGAAAACAGAGTGAGGGATTTCTTTGGAAGTATGGAGAGATACAAACAAGTGCATCTGGGATCAGCAGAAACTATTTTTCAAATGTGAAAAAGAAATATGGTACGATTTATCTTGTC
The DNA here is from genome assembly GCA_024611195.1 of Ceyx melanurus. Lineage (NCBI taxonomy): Eukaryota > Metazoa > Chordata > Aves > Coraciiformes > Alcedinidae > Ceyx > Ceyx melanurus. Next base: position 176,775 of record JANHGL010026197.1, on the reverse strand, counting down.
TTTGTCTCTTGTAAAATCTCTGATTTGGCCAAGCACATATGTTAAAAAAATTCCTGTACTTTCAGTAACATTTTTATTATTTTAGCTTTTGGGCCACTGAGAGTGAAGAGTAGAAGTAAGGGAAATGTAAAGCATAAAAAATTAACCAGAAAAAAAAATCCTATTTTTTTGTTGTATTCTATTGCACACAACTAACAGAATTGGACTCTTTGATAAGACTTTGCAGCAAATCTATTACTTCTAAATTAGAAACTCCTAGTTCATGGCATATGATCTGCTCCCTCCCAGCCACCTGTGATTTTGTCTTCAGTTCTGCTATGAGAAGTAAGGTATTTGAAGGTTCAAGTAAATTCCTGAAGGAGCCACTAGATGTTTGGGTCTGGCTGGCATGAAGACCGAACTAGAACTGTTCCCTGGTTCATCCATCCTGCTCTGAGATTTTAACTTGCCAAAATTTGAACTCAACAGTTTCAAAATCCTGAAGAGAATGTGAGCTTCCTTGTAAACAAATTTTGGAGCCTGTCTTCAGCATTATGACCTACTTGTAAACTGCACACACATAGTCAGTCACACATGTTGGATTTTCTCATGTGACTGAAGAATAAACCTGAAAAAACCTGAATTATTAAACCACCCCCTCCCACACACACCTGGAGATGGGTAATTTTCACATCTAGTACAAAGAGGTATTGTTTTTCTTGTTTTCCTCTGATTTAATCTTACAGATATCCCAAATCTGTCAATATAGATACAGCTTGGTTGCTTTGTTTGTTTGGGTTTTTTTCTCTGCTCACTTCTAAACCTCACCAAGTTTTGGTCAAATTACATGGAACAATTTATTTATTCATTTATTTATCCACATTAACTTTGTAATGGGTAAACCAGAACCTTAAGTTGGGGCTTGTCTGGAATCTGGTGTTTGGAATTAGTTCTAAGTGAAAATTTGCAGACTGACCAGGGTCAGCCACTTCAGATTGTCTTACCTAGATTGGAAGGAGAGAAAAAAAACAACAAAGTATCTCCTCTTTATTGCAGCCACAAATCCCTGAGTTATTTGAAAGATAAAGCCTGTTATTTTGTGTTCTAGCCTCTGCCTCATATCTAATTTCAGCATATTACAGGACAGTTTCCTATGGCATCCAATCTTCCCAGCCTGCCCTCTTGCCATATGCAGACACAGCTGTGAAGATTAGCCCTGGGTTAGTATTAGGATTAGTTCATTTTTTTTCCTACTAAGTTTATCTCAAAATCTATTGGTTTTTACATTAACATGATGCATATATTAGTTTCACTCCTAAACAGATACTTCCTTTTCATCTATCAAAATAAATGTTGTATTCACTGTAATTCACTCTAAATAGCATATACTTGTTTGGCTTGGCAAACATTGTTTTCAGTCTCCATGAAATCAGAGAACTGCAGATCCAGGATAAGTTGATGGAAGATTTGTAATCAAGTGGAAACAAGGCTTCCTTCAAGATTGGTGAGTCTTCTGACAAAAAGAAATTACTCTGAGTAAAATTAAGTCCCTAACAGTTAGTTTAATATATATATGTCGGCTGTGAAAATAGTGCAAAGGGCAATAACATGTCCTAAATACCTTTTTCATCTGTAAAGTCCCTGCCACAGTTTATGAACAGGGTAGAAAGGTCCCATTGTGCTCCCAGGTGGGATGGGAAGAGGTAGAGCTCCTGGAGGATTTCTATTTTGAAAGCTTGAAGATGTACCAAAAATATAGTTGAAGTGCTGATTTTTCTTGCTTAGAGGAGGAATACTTGCCCATATTCTAGTTCATTCCTACAATAGGCATTTTTTTATTCACATAAAGCTAAGCAGTATTAGCAGTAGCCTTCTTGCACACAAATGCATCTGAGACTGTGCATCTGGGCAGAGAAAGACATTCAGCCTGTTGGTTTGGTTTTTTTTTACCTCCATGGAGCAGATAAAGTTTTGGCATGTCCTCTTCCATCTCCTTGAGGTTTGAGAACTTTCTCTGACCTCTTAATTTCTATTTCTTTTGATAGAGGAAACCCAAAATGTTGTGTATGAACTTTAAGGGAATGATTTATTCATTGTCTTCTGCCCTTGGGGTATTACGAGAAGGTGACAATAAATAAATTTGGCTTTATTCTCATTCTATTTTTTTTTGGATGATTTTGGTCAGCTCATGAATGGAAGACTGAAGAATTGTGCAGCATAGATTCAGTAAGGTTGTTTCTTCAGGAATGCTGGAGATGGACATGTTAATTCCTATATCACCAAAGTTCTGGCACTTTCTAAGCTGACTCATAAAGTGAAATCTTGGCTTGTGGAAGCAGCAGAATAGGTCAGGCTGCAGTGTTCCATTTTGGTTTGTGACATTTCTGAGCTTATTGATTAAGACTCACTCTGAATTTTTAGGTCAGTGCTTTTGGATCATCCCTGTTGGGCAACAAAATTATCAAAGAACTGTACCACAAGTGCAGAGATAGCATTAAACTCATCAGGCTGAGTTTTGGAGCTGTTGGGTAAAGAGCATAAGTAAGGGTGAAAGTTTAGAAGGGAAATGGGGATAGACCTTTTAGCAGGGCCTGTTGTGACAGAACAAGGGGTGATGGCTTGAAATTAAAAACATGAGGTTTAGACTAGAAAGAAGACATTTTTGATGTTGAGAGTGGTAAAACACTGGCCCAGGTTGCCTAGAGAGGCCGTTTCTGCTCCATCCCTGGAACCATTCCAGGTGAGGTTGGGTGGGGTTCTGAGCAACCTGCTCTAGTTGCAAATGTCCCTGCTCCCTGCAAGGGGTTGGACTAGATGACCTTGAAGGGTCCTTTCCCACCCAAACTAGTCTGTGATTCTATGATTCCCCTGCAACACTGGGAAACAGTGGTGGGGAAAGGAGAATAGGCAACGCTAATGAATAAGTAAAGACAATTATTAACATTTTTTTTGTGTCGTACTCTTCTAGTTACTGTCTGGTATTATTATATCAGGTGATGTGACTAATTTTTTTGAGTTTGAGCAGTGCTGATGTTGTTTGCCATGGTTCCCACACCCCAAAACCCCGAAGTCCATAGTAACTTAATTAAGTGGTGCTTATTTGTTGGAAAGTTTATCTTATTCCCCTCTGCAACACCCCCCACCCCCACCCAATCCTGAGTTTATTTTGAAGTCTGATGGGATTTGTTCCTTATTGTGGTATGTCTGATGTAGTTATCTGTTTTTTTAGATTTTTTTTTTTTAATAATAAAAATGGTGATGAACTGAAATGTGACTGAGACCACATACGACAAGTAACCAAACTCTCCTGGTGTCACTCCCCTGAAATTTCACTGAATTAATTGGGCAGGGTTTTATTAATGTCAGTGAAAATAGACACAGGTCACAGGTTTAAACATTTTGCTAAAACATCTTGGGGAACTGTGGCAAGTGTGGTGGTTGTCCCAGCATGAAAGTTAAGGAAATTCAGGGCTTAATGGTAAGCTCATTAAATCCCCGTGGGCAGTAATGCATATGAACTGTTACATGCAAGGAGTGGTGATATTCACACATCTTTACGAGGCTAATAACTGGGGGAAAAAAAAATAAAAATAATGTGCCCTTGAGCTAACTCAGCTGGGCAGCTTTCTGCTGGAGTGAAGAGGCTTGACATTTCCAGACTGGGCAACTATGATGGGTCTGACTGCCTGTGACATCTTGGGAGGTATTTGCTCTCTATCTGCTTTGGCTGATAAAAGAAGTGAGATTTTAAGAGGTTTGTGGAGATAAGGAGCTCAAGCTGACCCTATGCAGGGGTGTGCAGGGTTTCATCATGGCCTCTGACCTTTCTGCTCTCCTAGTGGTAAAGAGCATTTCTCTGTAGTGCCTTAATTAGATGTGATGCCCAAACTCCTTTCAGCACTTGGGCTGCATGGGGAAAAAAAGGCAACAACGTGGACTAAAATAATTTGTTGGGCTTGATAGAAGTTTTCACACAAGGGTGGTGATACACTAGTGTCACAATGGGTAAAAAACTTGTTTTAGGCTGTCAATAGATCTTAGATAAAAGGAGGAAAAAGTAAAGGAGAATAAATAGGAACTCTTACCTTCCACCCATAAAATGACCTTGTTTCCTCCTCCTAGGAGACTGAAAATTATTATTAATAATTTACAAACCTACTGTTTATTCAGTAGACTGTGGGTTTATACTGGATTTCATAACAGTTTTAATCCTAAATTAATTTTCAGCCTTCTGATAGTGGAATGCATCAGAGGGACACTGTCAGGAAAGAGTGATTCACGGTAGATTATGACCAAGAGTGAATGGAAATCTTGTGTTCAGCTACAACAGCAGGGATGTGGAGAAGGAGAATAAGTATATCTGAGATTAAAATTTACACTAGGGTACCAAAAGCTAATACCATGAAACCTCATTAGTGTTTTAAAATCCAAATTGCATTCCAGCGGCTTAGAGATAATATCCCAAGAATAAGGACTTTAAAATTATTCGAGCTTTAAAACAGGGTAATACTGCCTTTTTGAGCTCCAAAGTTTCCATACAGTTTCTCTACAGTGGATCTAAAGGAAACTCTTATGTCTCTTATTTACATGTTTTAACCTTGAATAGATGGTATCTCTAAAATGGACTGTGAATATCTGTGGAACCTCTGAAAACACAATACCTCTTGTTTTGATGACAAAAGCCTTAATTGAAGTGAAAGCATTCTCAGCTGAGAAGCTATAGTGATTGTCTGGTGATTCTTCATTTAGTTTTATGTCATGGGTCTATTAAAAGACTAAAATACAGTGGGGGAATCGTGGCTATTCCAAATACACTTAACAAGCGTGTAAGGAAGAGTGGGCAGGACCAGGGCGCTATAAGATGTGATGCAGCACGATATGCTTGAATATGGATGAGGCCTCTTCACATGCAGCAGGTCAGATTTCTTTTTTTCCTTTGAGACTATATCTTTGATTTATCCTGATGAAAAGAAAATGCACCTTCCAAATCCATTGACTTTTACATTAGCCATAATTTCAGATTGCTTCCCTGGGCATCAGTTACCTTGGGGAGCAAGAGAATTTCAAAATGAGACAGTTTAATGTGGAGTGAGATTGCCACAGCTGCAGACCATCCTTTTGCAAGAGGTGTTCTGAGGTTGGTTACAGGGTAGAGTGAAAAGCCTGTCACTGTTTGTTAACCTTTGGGGGTGATTCTGCTAGTAGGCTGTTTTGCTTGGCTTTTGTTCTGCATCATTTTGTACTCTGTTCTTTTTGGTTTGCTTGTTGGCAAATACCTCTATTTTCCTGTCCTCTCTGCTGTTTGTTCTTGGTCTTGCTTTACATTCATTTCAGTAATGATATGTTTTTCAGAGGAAGAGCAAACTGTGCTTTCTTGTTTAGAAAGATGATGTTATTTAATTAATGGGAAGTTAAGGATGTTTGAAGGCTCTTTTAAACCCTTGAGTGTGCTCCTATTGATTTAAATTACCTTTCAGGGAAGTCCAGGGCTAATAATCTTAGACCGTATATACACACATGGCATTTATATGCTTAGTCCTGATATAAAACTCAATTTCTAGACATCTGTAGATTATTTTTAACTCATATGATTAGAGACATCAATGCAAAAATGTAATCTACTTACCTGTATTAACAGAGAAAGAAGAGGTATCACTTATAGTCACTTCCACATGCAGAGACATTTTAAGTCAATTGGTTTTATTATTACTCTGCTCTTCACACTCATATGCCTCAAATTGGACTGAAGCCATTTGAATTTATCTGCTGTATCGAGGCAATCAAATGACAAGGAGTGGTAGTCATTGAGGATGGATTGCTTTGTATCTCAGTGTCATTATTTGCCTTTAGAAATACAGTAAGACATTCAAACTGATGAGGGATACTCCAGTTTTTAATTAGTAGTTTCAGAATACAATTATGAATTTTTATTTTAACTTCTTTTATTAACTAAAGATGGTTGAACAGATAGAGGGGAGAATGCAAACAGTATATGATGAAGTCTGGTGAAGAAAAGGATATTCTACCTCTTCCAGCAGAGGAAAAATATATGTCTTTTCATCAGATTTCCAAGGTTTAATGTTGAGACAATAACATGATTCAAAACAGATAGTTAGCTTATTTTAATTGGTAAATCACTTAGAGGACAGATTATAAAGCAAAGTTGATAAATGACAGTAAGGTACTAGACAATATAAATTTTTTTTGTAGTTATGAGTGTATAATTTTATTGAATAATTAGTTTGGTCTATATGTTTTTTAATATGTCAATATTTTCTTGTGTGAATACTAGAAATGTACCCTTCAATAAGATAATTAATTTAAAAATGTGAATATTTGATCTTATGTTTTCAAAACCTGTCTACATGTAGTCATAAAGTTAGATTATGACAGAACATACTTTGCTGACAGTCTGCATCATATTTCAAAAGAATGATAAGGTGAATGATAATGAGCATTCCTCCTTGGTCTAAATCTCTTCTATCCATGTGCTTTGACACTCAAAGTCATGTTGTAAGAGTCAAAACTTGGCCAATTTTTCGATGAAATGTTTCATTTCCTCAAATGGTAGGAAAATGAGTTGTAAAAAATCACTTATTTCAACTGAGAATGTGGAGATGGGGTTGGTAATATCTGTTCTGTTCTGTTATGCCTGAAATACTGGCTTTAGGTGGGAAAGGGCAAATTACTCTGTGTGTAGCAAGTCTTCTGCCTGAGTCTAAATGGTTCTCTCCACCAGGCCCTCAGCATTCTGGAGATTAATTAATGCTCATATTAAAGGATTAGTTTTGTAACCCTAGCTTGCAAGTGAGTTTAATGTTAATATTGCTGGTAATTTATTCATGTTGTAATTATTAATTTTTAGGCATATCATTGTCTAAGACTGCACTGTGTGGGCAGGAGATCAGGCTCTTGATTGATAACCTGAAAAGTGGAATTCTTTCCCAGAGGCTAAGAAAGAAGATTATTAGTTGTATTTTGAATATTATTCAAATAGTTTTCTTATATCACTGGAATAATAAAGGGTGATTTAAGGAGACAGATCATGAGTTGGTAGAAAACATTAGTAGCTTTCATCTGGGGAGTTTGGATATGAATGATGCGGTGGTCATGGCATCACAGGGCTCTCACCATTTGGGTTTTTAAGCTGTGAGCTAACAGGTACCTAGTTTGGGAAGGTTAATGCTGACTTGGGTATGTCAAAGGCAAGTTAGGTATGTACATTGTTGTCTGCGTGGCTCCTTACAGAGCCCTCGGGGACAGACCACATGCCTTGAGCTTCTGGAAAAACTTCCATCAGCTTGATAGCCATGGACTTTCATTTCAGGCCTTTAATATATCCCTTGTGATTATACCTTCATTGAATTATTTGTTTCTTGGACATACATGCCTTCTGCATTGATTTTCCCCATTTCAGTTTTATTTTATACTTCTGCTTGCTTCTGGTTTAAGTTGAAAGTCCAACTGATAAATTTTTCAGTAGTACTGGTTATGCTGCCAGTAAGTGGGGAAAGCACAGCATCTCTGCTTTCACTCAATGGAAAGTGACACACTGATGATTAAAATTTATTGCTAATATGCTTTGATGAATGTTTCAGAGTATGTTATTGTTTTACTTTTTCATTTTTGGACACTTTCTATTTCTATTTTATCAATTCTATTTCCTCCAATTGTTTTAGATATAATGTATGATGCTAATAACCTGTCAGCTTCAAAAATCAGCAATATAAAATGGTACTTTTGCAGAAAACTACAGTTAGAGAGGACAGTGATTTATTATGTTCTTTAAAACTTGCAATTACATTTTTTGATTGAGATCCCAGTTACATACAGAAAAATACGGGGAAATGTTTTAATTTTCTGTTTCAAATAATTTACTATGGAGTTATAATTTATAGCTGGAAGGCAGATTTATTATGTAAGGTAGTCCAGCTCTGAAAAGGACTATCCACTTCGTAGCACCTCTTCCATACTCTAAGTTTCTAGCACTCCTTGAGAAGACTTTAATGAACACTTTATAGGTATTCAGTCCATTTATATAAAGTATATATATACTTTTTATCCAATAACACTCTGGTTCAGCAAACTGTGTTGAATCACTCATTTTAATTTCGGAGATCCAGGTCAGGTATTTCATAAGATCACTTCAGTCCATTTTTGTAATCATATCCATCTTACACTATAATAAAGGACTAAGGGAAGTTCAGCTGTTGACTAAAAATATGTGTGGCCTGGTGTAAACTAATTCTTATTATTAGTATTGGCTGCATATATTTTGGTAATTGAGGCCCCTTTATACTCAGGCACTTAAATGTATGCTTATCTGTGGATGCTAAAATACTAATGCATGGAATTTTCCTTCCTATGGGATCGCAAAGATTCCCACCAGCTGTGACTTTGGTGGCAGCTGTTTGTAAAACGGTAGAGAGATGTTTTGACTATGGGTGTTGTGGCACCCCAGCCAACCACCCCAGGGAGTGGCTGGCTTCTTGTCCAATTACCTTGGTTAAAAGGGTATAAAAAGAGCTGTAAATTAATAAAATAAGGCTTCTTGGCATCTTTGTGAAGAAAATAATCTCTGCCTTGCTCTTTTTCTTCCTCCGGCAACTGGCAGATAAGCAATAATTATCCATGCAAAGTTTTCATCTGACTGACCTTCCATGGGTTCCCACAGAATCACAGAATGTTAGGGATTGGAAGGGACCTAGAAGATCATCTAGTCCAACCCCCCTGCCAGAGCAGGATC